>JAVJIF010008126.1:0-61881 GCA_038442645.1 Agave tequilana
ATCAACTCATGGAGTTATGATTACTAATGATCTTGTGTTTTATTAGTGACAGATTCATTATCAAGATCTTAGTAGGTGTGGAGCTTCAACAAAGGATTTAAAGACAAGTTGGAAGCTTGCACCGGTTGATTCACGAGCCTATGCATCAGAACACATCTAGAGATGAGCTCGGTGGATTGCATTTGGACCAAGTCAAGAAGATGAGAAGCCTTCAAGTGAAGACTTCAAGAAGATGAAGACTTGTGTCTAGGTATAAGATTTTGTTTTGTTTTAGTTAAAATGTAAAGGATAGATAGTTGGTGGATTGCTCAAGCCTATATCACACACACACTCTTGATAGAATTGCTTTCATAAAAGAATTTTTATGACTAGAAAAGATTTTTCATTTTGGAAAAATACTACTTTGGTTTTTTGTATTTCTATGATACATATCTTTAACCAAAACCAAGATTTATGCTTAATGTCAAAAACATAGATAGTTCATATTGATTGTGTAGTGGATCATATCCATACACACTATGCTTTAATAAGTTCAAAATATCTTGTTTTTGTATTTTGAGAAGTTATGGAAAAACAAGTTTTAGAAAAACATGTTTTTAGAAAAACAGTTTTTATTTTTGAGCCAATATTTCCAAGTTACAAAAAATAGTTCAAATCTATTATAACATGCCTTGATTTTGTGCAAGCATGTTTATGTATCATTGCATAACATTGAAACTATTTTTGTAGATTTATTGAGGATTTATGGGATTTATGTTAAGTTAATAAACTACCTAAAAATCCCAGTTTTTCAGACCAGGATTGGCTGACAGACCAAATCGGTCGACGGGCGGTCGACCGCAGCTTGGTCGGGTCGACCGTCCGGTCGACTGACGTGCACAGCCTTGTGCACGTGTCAGCACAGTGGTCCGGTCGACCGGACGGTCGACCGCTGCAGAGAGTTCTGCTCTCTGGATTTCTGGGTCGACCGGGCGGTCGACCGGTGGCTCCAACGGGTCAAAAAATGACCGTTGGCCAGTCGACCGGCCGGTCGACCGGCAGCTCTGACAGACTCCAACGGTTAGTTTTCTGGCAGCCTATAAATTGGGGTTTTTGTCATTGTTTGAAGCTAAGATTTTGGAGACTTCTTGAGCCTGTTTTTCTGATACTTTTAGAAGAGTTTTTCTCCACAAAATAGTGAGCAAATATTTCCTATCAAAAGGGAAGATTTTATAAGAGTGTAAAAGTGATCTTTTGAGTTTTTCACCATTGTTCTTTCCTTGCCTTTCTCACACTACACTTGAGCATCCATAGTTATATCTATCCTATAGGAGAGTTGTAGTGAGAGCTTTTGTAAGGTGATCAAAGTGTTGTGATCACCAAAGATCTTTCTTTGTTCTTTGAGGAGACGGGCAAGTGTGCTCGTTGGTGGTTGGAGTTCGGTTGTGAACTCTTTGGTTTGAGGTGCGGCCTCGGCGAGCTTGTGAAGCTTGCGTGTGTACGGGACTTGGGAGTCCGAGGGCTTGTAGGTGTTGCGGCACCGAGGAGAGATCCATTGGGATCGTGCATAGTGGAAATCCTTCGTGTGTCGAAGGCGGGGATGTAGAGCAAGTGTGCTCGAACCTCGAAACAAACACTTTGTGTTTGCGATTGCTTACTCTATCTCTCTCACTCTCTTGTCTCTTTTATATCTTGCATTCAATAATTGTCTTTATCATTTACATGCTTGATATACTCCCTTGTGCTCATAATTGCTATACTTGCTTGGGATTGTTGTTAACACTAGTATTCAACAAAGAGAGCCAACGCGGCACCTCAACCCATTCAAGGGGAATCTAAAGGAGCTTGTCCAGAGCCCTGCAAAGGGAATTCGGCAACACTCTTGTGTTATACATAAGTGTTTAATTAAAAGAAGTTTTATTTGGTCATATGTGTCATAGCTTCCGCATTATTTGCATCATTCGGCATTAAGTGACCATTAGATTAGCCAACACCTATTCACCCCCCCTCTAGGTGTTATTTCAATTGGTATCAGAGCTTGGTACTCTGATTTGGGTCTAACAACCTAGAGTAAAAGATCCTCATTTTAGGCTAATCACAATATTTTTACTCACACACCTCACCATGGACTTCATGTCACCACCCACCTTTGACATCCTTAACATCCAAATTTGGAAGGTTAAGATGTCTTTGTACCTCAAAGCCTTAGGATTTCATGTCTATCTTGCCACCACTGATAATGCATATCTTTAGATGGTAAGAATTTTGAGGCTAATGCAAAAGCCCTTCATGCTATCAAGTCAACCCTAAATGATGATTATTTATCTAGGGTTTCTAATGTTGAATCGGATTTTGTAGTATGGAACATCATCACCTCCCTCGGCGAAAAAGATCTATACTATGCGGGGAGTGACTCGGATGTTGGAAGCGATACCTCCAACAAGTGCTACATGGTCCAAGGGATAACCCCTTGAGGTAAACTCCGATTCCGATGATGAGGACATGTCATATGATGAGCTATCTACTTTTTGTCATCTATTGCTTGAAAATATGACATGATTAAAAAGGAAAATAAAAATTTGAAGAAGAATATTGCTTGCATGCATGTAGAACAAGACTCTTTTAAATCTAACATTGCATGTTTAGAAAAAGACAACAATAATTTGAAAAAGAATTTTGATGCCATGCTTAATGAAAAGATTCTTTAGAAAATAAAATGGCATGCTTAGAAAGAAAACAATGATTTGAAAAATGAGAATGTTTCCCTCATGTCAAAATTGAATGATTTATGTGAAGGAAATATGTCTTTGAAAAAATAAGATTGATTTGGTGGAAAAAACAAAGAGAAGTTGTTTTTCAAGAAAATAAATCTTTGAAAAGAAAAATTTGTGAAAAGAAAAAGATTTTGTTTCACAAAAGAAAAAGAAAAATGATTCTTTATCTCATCATGCTTTTCATGCCACCACTAATGAGATTAAAGATTTGAAAAATAAAATAGATCGTTTGAGCTCTAATTTGAGCACATGTGCATTCAATCATACTAAGTTGGAGTCAATGTTTTCAAAGAAACAAACTCCATCCATTCATGCACATCATCATGCTTATGTTGCACAACATGATCACACTCCTACACATAAGCATATTAAGGTGTACATATGTACACATTGTGGCCGCAAAGGCCATTTAGCAAAATATTGTTTTAATAAGAAACCTCATTTATATTTTGCTAAGTATAAAAGATTTTGGGATCCTTGCAATAAAGCTAACCCCAAAGGACCCAAGAAAGTATGGGTACCAAAACCCCCACCCTTTAATTTTGATGTAGGTGAGGGCTCTCACAAAACGTGAGAAGATTGGTGCCTTGATAGCGGATGCAATGGACATGATGGACAAACTTTTGGATGCATTGCTATCAAGGAGATTTTGGTGGGAAAGACCACCATGCTATGGAGCTTTGGAGTTGGTAACAATTTCTAAACTCCTATTTTTTTTTGTACATGCTTTTACTTATGTCATATTCATAAGCATGTTCATGATTTTATTTGATTTGTGCTTCATGTGGTATTTACATGCTTAGATGTAGAATGTATCAAACTTGCTTTTATACATATATAGATAGTGAACTACAATTGACTCATATATTATTGAACTTCATGCTCATTTGTATCCACTATATGCATATGTATAGGCTAGTTTTGATGATTCTCTTTTATACATGTTTTTGCCTTATTTATATGCTTTATTTCATGTATATATATTCTTAATTCAAATCTAATAAATATACATGTATACCCGTGAGTCTCTTACCTTCATGCAAACATCTTTAATAGACTCTCTTATATTTGGGATATGTATGCATATTGTTAGGATTGGATAAACCATACATATACCATGAAGATTGTTATTTTAATGAAAAATGATTTTTAAATTGATTTGTTAAAATGTGATTTATGATCTTTTTGAGCTAAATTGACTATTTTCATAATAATGCTACTTACATAACCTTTGAACACTCACTTTTAAGAAAATAGATAATTTTGAGCTTTATGGACTATGAGTGCTTGAACTTTTATGTATTTAGTATTATTCATGAAAAACATATGACTTCATATCTTTGAAGGATCTTTAACTAGTTTTTCAAAAACAATTTATACTAGTTATTTATTCTTCAAATAATTTTTATATACACATGATTCTATTTCCTCAAAATTTATTTGATGCTTCATGATTTGAATATTAGTTTAAATGTTAGTTTTTGTCAACACTAGGATTTATACTTGTACATGTTATGGGCCACAAATAAATCTATTTATATTTGTGCTTGAATGCTTATTTGAACCCATTAGATGTGCTTGTATAGTCTAGTTTTGATGATACATACATTTTAACTTGTATTCCCTTTTTGGATGTGATTTATGATCATGTGTTTTCATTTCATGTATATGTTTATTTTGCCAAACTTTAAGATATACATGTATACCTTTTGAGTCATTTGCTTTTAATGTAAATCTACTTATATGAACTCAATTGTGTTTTAAGGGATATGTATGTATGCTTATTGTGTTGTCAAAACATACATATATCTTGAAATATAATCATTTTAAATTTTTTTTTAATGATTTTCATGTTATTTCAAAATTTATGATAATTTATAATTATCTTATTTTTAAGGAATATTGAGACTTTATTGTCATTTTCATAATGCCATGTTCCACATAACACTAGTACACTCATCTTTTCAATATGGACTTTATGGATACTAGAGTGTTTTTAGTGCCATGTGATTTACTTGTGTTTTATGAAAAACTTTTAATTTATTCCTTGATTGAAGGATTCCGTACTAGTTGTTAAACATTTCCATTTAACTAGTTCGAATTCTTCATATGGTAGATTATATGATGTATACACTTAAGCTTAATTTTTCAATTGGTATCATTGGATATTTTCATTTGGTATCAATATGATTCTTGTTGTATATACTCATATTTTGCTTTCCTATATATATGTATGTATCACTTTCCATTGATATAATTCCTTCATACATATATATGATTGTTGTGTGCTTAAGCTAAAATTGATTTACATATTTAAAGCACAAAGATTGTTAATGCTAAGCTAAATTCAAATCTTATTTTTAAAAGCTTATGCATTAGTTTTTCAAATTGGTATCTATATGGTTGATCATTACTTTACAATTGATCATTTTCAACTTTGATATCAAAATTCAAAATTTATGTTATAAGAAAAATTCAAATTTTTTTTTGTATTGTCTATATGCAAGGAGAGCTTAACATCTCTTCTACATATAGATTCATGTTGAGTGTATTGTGTACTGAGGAGCTTAACATCTCTTCTTTATATGGTACACGTGTGTAGGGGGAGCTTCACATCTCCTCTTATGCATTACATAATATGTGTTATGTGAATTGGGGCTTATCATCCCTTCTTCATGTAATGCATATGTGTAGGGAAGTTAACTTAGCGTCTTCCTCTTCATGAATGTATATCGCATATAACCATTTTTTGATTGATTTGTATTACCCCTCTTTGATTTCCTTGTTTTTGACAAAAAGGGGGAGAAAAATTGTTTGATTGATTTTACTTTGAACCCTTTGTTGATGATTGACAAAAAGGGGGAGAAGTATTTGGCTATATGCATGATTTCATTGCTTAAGGGGGAGAAGTATTTGTCTTCCTTGTTAGTTATGCATATATGATTTGGTTTGCAAATGTATGGAGATAAGATTTATGATTACTTGGCATGTTGTATTTACATACATTGCATACATATTTATGTGCTTTATTGTTATATCCATTTATTTATGTCTATGCATGAGTTAAGGGGGAGCTTCCTTGAAGTTTTACTTTAATCCATGCATATATAACTCCATGAGTTTTGTCATCATCAAAAGGGGGAGATTGTTGGCCCAAAGGCCTATCACCCTAGTTTTGATGATGATCAACTCATGGAGTTATGATTACTAATGATCTTGTGTTTTATTTGTGACAGATTCATTATCAAGATCTTAGTAGGTGTGGAGCTTCAACAAAGGATTTAAAGACAAGTTGGAAGCTTGCACCGGTTGATTCACGAGCCTATGCATCAAGAACACATCTAGAGATGAGCTCGGTGGATTGCATTTGGACCAAGTCAAGAAGATGAGAAGCCTTCAAGTGAAGACTTCAAGAAGATGAAGACTTGTGTCTAGGTATAAGATTTTGTTTTGTTTTAGTTAAAATGTAAAGGATAGATAGTTGGTGGATTGCTCAAGCCTATATCACACACACACTTGATAGAATTGCTTTCATAAAAGAATTTTTATGACTAGAAAAGATTTTTCATTTTGGAAAAATACTACTTTGGTTTTTGGTATTTCTATGATACATATCTTTTAACCAAAACCAAGATTTATGCTTAATGTCAAAAACATAGATAGTTCATATTGATTGTGTAGTGGATCATATCCATACACACTATGCTTTAATAAGTTCAAAATATCTTGTTTTTGTATTTTGAGAAGTTATGGAAAAACAAGTTTTAGAAAAACATGTTTTTAGAAAAACAGTTTTTATTTTTGAGCCAATATTTCCAAGTTACAAAAATAGTTCAAATCTATTATAACATGCCTTGATTTTGTGCAAGCATGTTTGTGTATCATTGCATAACATTGAAACTATTTTTGTAGATTTATTGAGGATTTATGGGATTTATGTTAAGTTAATAAACTACCTTAAAAATCCCAGTTTTTCAGACCAGGAATTGGCTGACAGACCAAATCGGTCGACCGGGCGGTCGACCGCAGCTTGGTCGGGTCGACCGTCCCGGTCGACTGACGTGCACAGCCTTGTGCACGTTGTCAGCACAGTGGTCCGGTCGACCGGACGGTCGACCGCTGCAGAGAGTTCTGCTCTCTGGATTTCTGGGTCGACCGGGCGGTCGACCGGTGGCTCCAACGGGTCAAAATATGACCGTTGGCCAGTCGACCGGCCGGTCGACCGGCAGCTCTGACAGACTCCAACGGCTAGTTTTCTGGCAGCCTATAAATTGGGGTTTTTGTCATTGTTTGAAGCTAAGATTTTGGAGACTTCTTGAGCCTGTTTTTCTGATACTTTTAGAAGAGTTTTTCTCCACAAAATAGTGAGCAAATATTTCCTATCAAAAGGGAAGATTTTATTAAGAGTGTAAAAGTGATCTTTTGAGTTTTTCACCATTGTTCTTTCCTTGCCTTTCTCACACTACACTTGAGCATCCATAGTTATATCTATCCTATAGGAGAGTTGTAGTGAGAGCTTTTGTAAGGTGATCAAAGTGTTGTGATCACCAAAGATCTTTCTTTGTTCTTTGAGGAGACGGGCAAGTGTGCTCGTTGGTGGTTGGAGTTCGGTTGTGAACTCTTTGGTTTGAGGTGCGGCCTCGGCGAGCTTGTGAAGCTTGCGTGTGTACGGGACTTGGGAGTCCGAGGGCTTGTAGGTGTTGCGGCACCGAGGAGAGATCCATTGGGATCGTGCATAGTGGAAATCCTTCGTGTGTCGAAGGCGGGGATGTAGAGCAAGTGTGCTCGAACCTCGAAACAAACCCTTTGTGTTTGCGATTGCTTACTCTATCTCTCTCACTCTCTTTGTCTCTTTTATATCTTGCATTCAATAATTGTCTTTATCATTTACATGCTTGATATACTCCCTTGTGCTCATAATTGCTATACTTGCTTGGGATTGTTGTTAACACTAGTATTCAACCAAGAGAGCCAACGCGGCACCTCAACCCATTCAAGGGGAATCTAGAGGAGCTTGTCCAGAGCCCTGCAAAGGGAATTCGGCAACACTCTTGTGTTATATATAAGTGTTTAATTAAAAGAAATTTTATTTGGTCATATGTGTCATAGCTTCCGCATTATTTGCATCATTCGGCTCTAAGTGACCATTAGATTAGCCAACACCTATTCACCCCCCCTCTAGGTGTTATTTCAGGTTTCACACTCTTAATTGGGTTTTTCACACTCCTAAAGACTATAGGGTTTCACATTCCTAAGGAGCTTGGACTAAGGAATCCATGTCTCACTCAAATTTGAGAAAATTTCAAAAGTTTTACTCAATAGATTATTTTTAAAAGAATACATAGGGACCTCTTTTATAGGCAGTACAAAACCTGATTTTCAATTTATATCGATGTGGTACTAAAATAAAAGAAAACTAAAAAGAAACCAAAAAATCTAAAATAAATCAAAAAAATAAGAAAAAAAAAAACAACTCTTGTTCAATTTTCACTCGAACCAAATGATGTTGCGTGCTTTCGTCTTAGTTGATACATGCGCCATGTCTTAGGTGTCTTTAACTGAATGTCCGCATCATTCTTCTCGGATTGGAAATAATTTCGCTCCGTCGAGTTTAAAGTAGAACTCTCATATTGCTCTAATATGTCAGGATCAATCTGTTGAATTTCACTTTGATCTACTCACATATCATCAGTAGGTGATTTTTTTCAATCAAACCAAATATCTACGAGTCCTTCAATATTTGGTAGTGATAATTTCATGATCTAAGATGCTATTAACTTATTTTGTTGTATTTGGTAATATATTTGGAAGTGGTGAAAGGGATGGTTTTTTAAAAAATAGGCTTATGTGATAGATCATCACTAGTAGGTTGCTAGGGTTAAAATCAGGACCCTTATAATCTACTAGATTTTCAATATTGAAAGTAGAACTAATACTAAAAATTTAAGAAGATCTATAACATAAGTATTGTCGACTAGTTTCTTCAATATTTGGAATGGACTAGCCCAACGGGCAATGTAATTTCTTTACGGTTCTGGGATGAAATCATTCCGGAAGAATTCGTATCATCACATAATCACCAACATTAAAGGTTTTAAAACGCTTCTTAACATTTGCTCATAACTTATAGTTGGCATTATTTTGAACACTTTTATCACTGATTTTTTTGTGTAAATCATGCACATGTGATGCGAATGCAAATGCAAACTCGGATGCTCTATAGTGATATGACATAGGAATTGTTGGCCCAGAGGCCTTCCACTTTAGTTTTGATGATGATTAACTCATGTAGTTATGTTTACTAATAATCTTGTGTTGTTTAAGTTTCAGATCATTAACCAAGATATTAGTTGGTGATTAGCTTCAACAAGCAGTTTAGAAGCTTTTCATGGTGATTCCAGTGCCCGAACATCAAGATCATACCTTTGCACTCGGTGGATCACGTTTGGGATCGAGTCGGCTTGAAGATTGAAGATCGTCAAGAAGACTTAGGTATCCTAGTTTAGTTTAGTGTGTTTAGATCCATGTGTAAAGTTTAGAATAGTTGATATGCTCAAGTGCACAATACACACACGTTTTATGGTTTTTCGGTTCTTAGTTTAACCGATATTTGTTTTCATGAATAGATTGATCAAACAAGTTTAAATGGTTTATATGTATAGTAGATGTATTCTAGTTATATATGCATGCTTAAACTTCTTAAACAAACTTATTTTGACTTTCCTATTCATGTATTGAAAAATCAAAGTTTGATAAATACAAGTTTTAGTTTTTGGTAAAAATGATAAGACACAAAAATAGTTTGAATTGCTTGATATTTGAGTTGAAATTTTTATCACATGTTTATATATCAATGCAAAATGTTAAAACTATTTTTGGGGATTTTTACAAGACTTAAAAGAATTTTTAGAAATATGTTTAACTGTTTTTCTGACCCAGTTTCTGACCCAGACTTTGGCTGACAGGCCAGGTCGGTTGGCCGCACGGTCGGCCGAACCAAGGGCCGGTCGACCGTTGCGGTCGACCGACGTGCACAACCTTGTGCACGTCTGGCAGGCAATGGGCCGGTCGGCCGGTCGGCCGACTGGACCAGAGAGCTCTGCTCTCTGTATCTGGGCGGTCAGCCGGGCGGTCGACCGGGATGGCCTAACGGTCATATTTATGACCGTTGGCGGTCGACCGGGCCGGTCGACCGCAAGCCTGTCAGACTGACAGATCAGCCTAACGGCTAGTTTTCTGTTGGGGCTATAAATACCCCATCTCTTCATGGTTTTTCCCAAGGTTTTGAAGAGCAAAAATTTCCCTATTCTCTGGTTTTAAAAATAAGTTTTTAAAGTGTTTTAGAGCCTCAAAGATTTCATCTTATTGTTTTTTAAGGGTTTTGGAAAATCAAAGAAAACTAGGTTTTTGGGATATTTTTTTGGATTTTCAATTCTATCATCTACAAGAGATTTCCCAAGTAGTTTTTCTTTGTGATTTGCTTTCCAAAAACACCTTGATATCCACTTGAGCTTATCTTCTATCCTATTCTATTAGGATCTTGTTTTGTGGAAAGAGGAAAGAGAGTTTGTGGTCTTTGTAACCACTTGTTGTAAAAACCCTTGCTTTGATTGTGTTGCTCCCTCTTTGGTAGAGGTTGAGGTTGTTGTATTGGGTTGGTGTTTGCTCCCTCTTTGGTAGAGGTGGAGATTATTGTTTGCTCCCTCTAGTGTGAGGTGGAGCTTGGTGGTTTGTATCCCTCTTCGGTAGAGGTGATTGTGGTTGTTTGGCTACAGGCCTACCCCTCGGTTATGAGGCGGTGTTTGAGAGAGGAGTTCGGTACTCCCTTGTTGTAAAAATCCTTCTCGGTGGAGGTTCCCTCGGTGGGAGTCCTCGGTGGACAAGATAGTGGATTAGAAATCCTACACGGTGGTGTAGGCGGGGACGTAGAGCTAGGGGCTCGAACCTTGAAAAATATCCTTGTGTTTGCGTTTGATCCACTTGTCTCTTTAACTCTCTCTCTTTACATTTGTGAAAAGTATTATTCATATTGTCATATCATTCATTGCTTGTGTTGTGCCTTGCATTATTTCATATTGCTTATCCTTATATGCTTGGCTTGCTTGTGTGTGTGCCTCACTTATACTTAACCACAAGAGCTTCATATAGCACCTCAACCCATATCTAGGGGAATCAAGAGGAGTTAGTCCAGAGCCCTTCACGGGGAATTCGGCTACACTTGTTGGTTGTATTAAGTGTGTTACAAAATTGTCCTAGCTTCCACATTTAGTTTCTAGATTAGCATAATCACCTATTCACCCCCCCCTCTAGGTGGTTTTCAGGAATAAGGTCTATAGGTTGCTTAGATCTAAAACTGTAACCAATCTCATGTGGGCTTTTACACGTAGTCCTTTTAACAGATGTATTATATGCAAATTCAGCAGTGAGGCTTATTCGAGTTCCCAATTTTCAATGTGTTCACCTACAAGTGTTCTTAAAAATTTCCTAGACTTCTATTGAGAACTTTCATTTGACCATCAATATGAGGGTGAAAAGCAGTTGAGAATTTGAGCTTCATGCCTAGCATATGCGAAAAAGTTTTCTAAAGTAACTTGTGAATTTGACATCTCTATCAGACACAATTATTTTAGGCAAACTATGAAACTTGACAATACCGTCAAAAATATCTTAGCTACTCTAGATGCGTCAGAGCTTCGAGAACAAGGAAAAAAGGCCATTTTAGAAAAATAGTTCACAACAACTAAAATTGAATCGTGTTTTTTAAGGGCTTTCGAGAGACCTAACACGAAATCTATACACGCTTCTTGCCATAGGCAATTTGGGATAAGTGTACAAACATGTATTTTATTCTTACTGTTTTGCTAGTTAGCAAGTGTAACATTTTTCAACATACTTGGCAATATCATGTTTTAAGCTTGGCCAATAGAACTGGTATTTAACGACTTCTATGGTATTCTCATTCCCAAAATATCCAGCTAGATCACCGTCATGCAATTCTCAAAAAGAAATTCTCGAAGAGAGGTTTGTGGGATACATAGCTTTTGGCCTAGAAATAGATATCCATCTTGTAGGATAAAACTCTCTATTTCATGGATTGTCCATCTTTAAACTTGATATAGATGTCACAAAAATCGGGACACGACTCATACTCAGTTTTTAACTTTTCAAAACCACTTATTACCATAGACATTTTTGTCAAAACAAAGATGTGGTGGTTGAGAGCATAAATAGCTTTGTTTTCGACTAGCGCTTTATGACGTAGGGTAAATGTGTAGTTTTGGAGAAATTCAATCCTACTTCCATGTCGTGCATTTAGCTTCTTTTAGGAGTAGATGTATTTCAGAGCCTCATGGTCAGAAAAGAGGATAAATCTTGCGGTAGCAATAATGTTACCAATAGCGAAGTGTTTGGATTATAGCATAAAATTCCTTGTCATAGGTAGAGTAACTTTATTTGGACTCATTCAGCTTCTCACTGAAATAAATAATTGGATGACCTTCTTGAGTAAAGACTTCACCTATACCAATTTCGGATGCATCACATGCTAGCTCAAAGATTTTTGAAAATTAGGAAGACGCATGATGAGAGCGCTAACAATCCTATTTTTGATCTCATTAAATGCTTTCAAGGCAGCGCTTGACCATGTAAACTTACCTTTCTTCAAACAGATGGTAATCAAGGCCATAATAGTGCTAAATCCTTTGATAAACCATCTATAAAAGCTAGCGAGTACGTGAAAACTTAATTGTTTTCTTGTTGATCGCGTGACTATCATGTACATGCGTTAAGATGTATCATTTTTTTGGCATCAAGAAGGTGAGGCCGCACAAGGGCTTATGGTTCCTCTAATGAAACTTTTATCTACCAATTCATCGACTTACCGTTTGAGCTTTGATGCTCTGTCGGGTTCATTCGGTAATGTGGCAAGTTTGAAAGAGTCACACATCAGTGTTAGTTTGTTTGGCAGGTCTTCTTGGATATCACTAAACTCTATAATCATAGGGGAACCACTGGATGGATAGTGCTATCAGTCTTTTCAACAATTCTCTGGTGGCGAGCATCATGACGGGGCACCCTTCTTCAATTCTTGATCAAGATCCTTCACACTAATTAGATGAACTCCTTTCATCTTCTTTGGTGCAGTAGGTTTCTGATTAGACTTTCCAGCTTTAGGTCGGAGGGGTAGTATTTTGATCTTCTTACCATCATGTTCAAATCCATACATGTTCAATCGACCTTAGATGATAACATCTTTGTCTAAGAGACATGGTCTTCCAAGGATTATTTGACCTACATCCAATGTAATCACAACACACCATATCTTGTCCTTATAGAAATTGAATTCAATTAGAACAAGACATCATTGTTTCACGTCAGGGCTGTGGAGTTGATCTATTACATTTTGTATGGATGAGGATATGTACATCCTTAAGCCCAAATTTTTCGATCACTTAGATGATACTACATTGATGCCACTTCTACTATCCACAATCACTTTACAGTTCTTGCCTCCATCTTGGTGGGAAAAATGACAATTCTTTTCCAATCACCCTCTTCTACTGGTTGTGAGAATGCACACCTAATGACGGATAAATAGGTTAAAGGTGCATGTTGAATATAGTTGAATTCAACATCGTCATCTTCTTGATCGAAATCAGAATCATCGCCTACTTCTTTGTTTAGCTGATAGGCGATCTCTTTAGAATCAGATTTGGGATTTTTGGTGGGAGTTCCACCAATTAAGGCGATCCTAATGGGGCTAGGATAATTAGCAACAATGTGTCCAAATCCTTGACGCTTTTAGCATTTAGCACTTGTGCTGATTTTGGAGAAATCCCGTTCGGGGGGCTTTGTTCCGATTTTTCATTCACTGCTTATACTCTTGAAATCAATCTTAAGTGAAGAGGGATGGATACTAGACTTGTGAAACTAGGAAGATGAGAAAAGTTTAGAAACAGAAGATTTTGAATCATAACTCGTAGTGGTGTAGTCAGACCATATGTATCTAGATCATGAACTAACACATAGGTTTTCTTAAGTTTGATAACTCAGCGAGCTAACAATTCTGTTCGCAAGTCTTCTCTAAGGCCAGCTCGGAATCTTTAAAGGATTTAGGCTTCACCTTCAGTGTTTAGGGCACTCATCTAATGAGAAACTTATCAAATTTTACAATGTACTCCTTTGCTAATTTATTTTCTTGAGTGAATTGATGTCACTTGTCCAAGAGACGGGCATAAAAAGATTGTGATACGTACTTTACTCTGAGTTCATCCTTTATAATGTCCCATGTTTCTATCGGTCGTTGAAGTCAAATTGCTCGTATAGTCTCTACGTTGGTCCAGTATTGACTAACTTGACAAGTAAGTTTCATTTCAGCAAATGTAACTTTCCAAGGTTCGGAGAAAGGGTATCAAGTGAAGTACCTATCTACACTTTGAAGCCAATCTAGAAAGTGTTGGGAATCTAAACGTCCATAGAAGGTTGAAGCATCCAATTTATGGCTTTTCAGAAATGTTCATCAAGATTAGATGCATTGTTTAGATTATCACGCATGTTGTTTTGTAGTGTGATTTCTTTAGTTGTGGATGGTTCTCGATCAATCTCTAATTTAGTCAGCCTTTCTTGACTTCGATTCAGGGTTTAGCTGATGTCATTAAGCTGGGCCGGTAGGTTGGCAAGTGTCATGGTAATCTGATCTAGTCAGAATTTTATTGGGGTTGAGTGTGATTCACTAGACTCTCCTAGCAAGTAAATGATACATCTATGGGTTGGCATGCACTAAAAAAATTCTAATTTAAATAGAAAAACACAACTAGCTAGATATTAAACTTTTTTTGTCTTTTGGATTTTATAATTTTTATTTTGTTTTGAATAAAATTTAAATTCTAAATGCAAGAAAGCAAATACGAGTGCCTAACATGCAATTCTTACCTAACTGTGCTCTGATACCAAATTGATATAAGACATGTACGTGTTTGAAAGTCAATAATAAAATATCTTAACTACGCTTCACCAATAAGAAATAATCATTGGTAGAAAAGGTAAAAACTAACAATATTGATGTATGGATTGATTATTTGGTCTATTGGAAATCAAAAGAACTAATTGATGGTACTCATGTTATACAAGTATAGTTCTACAAACAATAAAGAAGCTAAGAAATTATCAGGCATCAGAATCTCACAGCTGATAATTTTGATGAACAATAATTAATGTAGATAATATCAAAAATAATGTACTATTAGACTGTAAATAAAGGAACTTGGATAAAAATTATAACTATTGAGGATTGTGTTTGACCTCAGTGTCCATGTGATGTTTGTAAATGTGTAGCTCTGGCTGTCAGGATTCCAACACCCTGAGAATTGCATGAATCAGTCTCCGAGCGACTGAGATATGCCTAAAAAACCAAACTTGAACTATTAACGGGTCTGCTCTACAACGGATTTGGAACTGTAGCGTGGATCGGGTGGCACTGTATCAATTGAGTCGGGTCTGATGACTTAAATTTGCTTCTGCAGTTGAACGAACTGGTCGGGTCAAGCTGAATCTGAACTCGAATTGGATTCAAGCTTCAATAGGGCTTATTAGTTAATTTTAGATAGCGATTATGGGCTATCTTCGAGCTAGAGTCTTATTAGGAGGTAGGGCGGTGACGGTTGAGGTTTGGCGATGGGCTGGTGGCGACGGAGGAGGAGGAGGAGATGGAGGCGCAAGGGGGGAGGTCTGTGAGGGAGGCCAAGGCAGTCGACTGGCGGTGAGGACCTGGCTCACGCATGGGCGCGGGCAGGTCTGGGCTTGAGCATGGAGGCACATCGAGGGTGGACTTGCGGGCGAGAGTGGTGGTGGATCTGCACGAGGAGCGAGCGAGGTCGAGGGCTTGACGTGCTGCCGTCAGAGGGAGATCAAGATGAGGGCGAGAGCTTGGGCGGTTGATGCTGCAGGTTGGGGGAGAGAAATTTGAGAGGGAAGATTGAGCGGGAAAGAGAATTGTACTTTTTTGTTTTTTCTTTATAAGTTTCACACTCCTAAAGGGTTTGAATTAAGAAATCCATGTCTCACTCAAATTTGAGGAAATTTAAAAAACTTTGTTCAATAGATTGTTTTTAAAAGAATACATAGCGACTTCTTTTATAGGCAATACAAAATTTGATTTCCAAATTACATCTTATGTGGTATTAAAATATATGAAAACTATAAAGAAACCAAACATCCAAAACACACCAAAAATACAAAAGAAAGAAAGAAAATATATCTCTTGTTCAATCTTCACTCGAACTACATATATATTTGCACACTTTCGTCTTCGTGGATACACGCACCATGTCTTCAGTGGGAGTAGCCCAAATCGCCTTACGTGAAGCACTTCTAGTAGAGTACAAATCGCTTTACAGGGACTTTATTGTGCCTTTTGCGCCTGGGGGATCGAAGAACATCACCCACACACACGACTTAGTTCGGGGGATCGAAGAACATCACTCACACACACGACTAAGTTCGGGGCATGGCTCTGATACCATTTGTAAGGACTCGGGGCACCATCCCAAAAGACTAGTGGAGTAACCCAAATCCTTATATATCCAAGGCCACCCCCATGTCTAGCCGATGTGGGACTATTTGTTCGACCCAAATCCCAACAATGTCCACATCAAACCGCCCCCTCGGCCGCAAGCAATTGCCATTCTGCAGCAATGACGCGATCCTGTCCCATGCATTGTTCCCAACCAACGCCTCCAGAGCTCTGCTGCGGTCACCGTACAGATACCACATATCCTCCTTGATGATTGATCCATGGAGAATGACATGGGACACGCATTTGGAGTCATTGTGGAATTTCGTTCCAATCTTCACAACCTGCATTTGAGTCAGTTCAGGGCACTAAGTACGATATCACCCAACATTAATGGCACTGTATCTCCTTCCTCTCTTTCTGTTTATATTTTTTAATTACTTTTTCAGCTTAAGAAAGGTAGCATGAATTTGAAATTCTATCCTTTTTCATAATGTGTTCACATATTCATATATCCACAGGCTATGTGCATGTCATCTAGATGTATGAATGTATGCATTTATTTGGGGTCTTTTATATGGCAGCAATGTCAAGATGATGGTTATGGTTTTGTTACATGAGTTCGGAAGCAAATTCTGTAACTGTCTTTTAAGTTTTTATTAATGAGCAGAGGTCATACAAGCTCAATAAGATTGAGCCAGCACGTCAGCCAACAAGGTTGAGATTGCCAAATCTAAAATTCCATGGTTACTGCTGCCAACATCCGCACCTCAATCCTCTGGCAATCAGTCATACATCTTTACTTGGCAGTCGACCGAATTAATGGCTGTTCCCCCACAATGAGGTAAAAGTCATAGCATATTGCAAGTTTAGCACATTCTTACATAACTACAATATATGTATTATATCTGCATCTGCTACACATAATCTGAGCTGGGTCATATAATCACAGTATTCACAAGCAATGCATAATGGTGACAAGTCTGAATGTATTTAGTACCAATGCTAATGTTTTTTTTCTTAATTAATTGTTTGTGCTGCTATACATTCTCAAGTTTTATTGAAGTTGCAAGAACTTTAAAATAGAAAAAAAAAATGTATATCGGGGTTATATTTGAAAATCTGACCTTTCCTTGTCTGCCAGTTTTGTATTTTTGGGATCCATGTAACAAAACCACACTATAATCCAGCGCCAGAAATCTATAAATATATCTCATTTTCTGTAGTTATTTCAAAGACGTGCATCTGATACCCAAAACAAGTAAAGCACTGAATCATGTTTCTGAAAAATTGTTGAATTTTATATACTATATTTTTGTCATTTTAGATACAGCTACAGATTAGTAACACTTGAGTTTGAGCAATCACTTGGTTGCAGTTCTTTTAATATTTTCTGCTTCTGAGAATTAAGTAGCAGCTACTTGAATTTCACTCTCTTTAACTATTTTGTTAATTTATTTCGACCCCCCCTCTCTCTCTCTCCAAACACACACTGCCAAACATACCTCCATAACTAATCCCAAAATTTCCATTACTCAAAATCTTCAGAACATTCCCTACAGGACCAATCACCACTTTATCAAACATTAGAAGTATGTATTTTCTTTTGGTCTTGTATTTCTTTATTTTCATTGTCTGGAAGGAAGGAGTATGCTGCTCATGTGTGGGTAAATCATGAGATCAAGACCATATCCCCCAACTCACCCATATTCATGTTATTGATTAAATCTTTGGAACTAATAAAATAAATTAACCAATGACTAGCTAGGATCCTAGAGAATATAGACACAAACACACACCAAAAGGATTTGAAAGAAAAATATTCTTATTGAAATTCAATAATATAACATTTAAATTGAAAAAGTCTACTCAATTTAGTTATCTCACTTTTTAAAGTGTTTAAAATAATATGAAGTGATTTTTAAGTGTTTATATGTAGATCAAGTGGGCACAACGTGGATGGATAGCAAGTAATTTAAATCCACAGTCTAAAATGTCTAAAACGCAACAAAAAAAATTGTGTGATAAGGGTTTTAAAGTGTACATATCATGGTTTAATACCTCATTATCGGTATCGAAACTAGGATTTTGGTATCAAATCGGAAACATCAACCGTCTATTGGCTGTTTCTTCTCATGGTATCAACAATATTGGGTCATATTAGCAATACAAGTATCAAGCCAAAATATTGATTCTGTATGATATTATAAACCTTTGTCTAGATCGTGATCAAAGTTTTAGGTTTAAAATTTGGGAAGTTCAAATCTTAAATCAATACAATATTTTAAGTTCTGTTACACATTTTGTGTCTAGTGGACATGGTGTATGGCTGATGTATCGGTTTTTTACTCATGACATTACGATTTGATGAAAAAAAAAATCAGGATATCAGTTTGAGCCGATATTGACTGATATTGCATCGTTTTCTTCTTTGGGTTTCTTTCTTAAGAACCAGGTTTGAGCCCTACTTTTAGCTGTATTATACTATTCGTAGGAACTTGATATTTGAGAATGCTTATTAAATACTTATAGTTTATTATATTGTTTAAGTTTAATATTTATGTATATTTTTTATCATTTTATCTATGTTGCTAAGGAAATGTGAGGTGGAATTGGCTATGTTTTTATACTTTGTTTCTTTTTGTATTAAGTTATTTGTGTTTTTTAAAATTCTTATGCATATCTTTTACTTTTTGCAAATAAGTATAAGATTCAAAGACTTATATTTAAAGAGTAAGGATTTCATCTTTGCAAATAAGTATAAGATTCAAAGACTTATATTTAAAGAGTAAGGATTTCATCTTTTATTGTTTATTTCATTCATCCAATTCTAGGTAAATAGTAAGCTTTTATGGTTCATGCTATATAAAATCATTAATTATGAGCTATTGAAATT
Organism: Agave tequilana; assembly: GCA_038442645.1. Taxonomy (NCBI): domain Eukaryota; kingdom Viridiplantae; phylum Streptophyta; class Magnoliopsida; order Asparagales; family Asparagaceae; genus Agave; species Agave tequilana. The sequence goes on from JAVJIF010008126.1 coordinate 19,160, forward strand.
ATAGTTAGAATTAGTTTTGCAAATTTCTAATTTTATTTTATTACAATGTGTGTATATCACTTATACTTGAATATTTTGCATGCATGTTGTCACATATTTATAAATAGATGGCATATAAAACTTTATAATCACCTTTAATATATGTATGTGTGTAGACTTGTGTCCTTCAAAAAGGATTTGAGCCCGAATCCTTCTAACTCAAATACAGCCCTACGATATTCGAATACAAAATCGACTCCGTTGAAGTTGATCTATATTATTTTAAGTATCTATAACTAAAAATCAAGTGTTTTGAATACTTTTTGCCCATCTATCAAGCGGTATAAAATGGACGGCTGAAAGTAATGAGTTAGTTAGATCTATATATTTAGACATAAAAATTCTCGATCTGGCCATTTGATTATGATCTAAACATTTAAAAACCCCTACAAAATTAATTTTGTTAGGTTTTAAATGTTCTACACCGTTAGACTAACCAACTCACTATTTAAGTCATCCGTTTTCTCCCTACTTTATACATGGGAAAAAAGTATTCAAAACACTTGAGTTTTGATTTATAGATACTTGAAATAATATATATCAACTTCAACAGAGTGGATCTTGTATTCGAATGTCGGATGTTGGTATTTGAGTGAGAATGATAAGGGCTCGAGTCCTTTGAAACGACACAAGTATTATATATATATATATATATATATATATATATATATATAGATATATATATATATATATATATATATATATATATATATATATATAGAGAGAGAGAGAGAGAGAGAGAGAGAGAGAGAGAGAGAGAGACTTGGATCATTTGGGAAGGATTTAAGGATGAATTCTTCCCACTTAAATTTAATGTTATGACATTCAAATACAAAATACACTCTGTTGAAATTAATTTACATTATTTAAAGTAACTAGAAATAAAAAATAAAGTGTTTTGAATACTTTTTTGCTTATTTATCAAATAGGCACAAAATGAATGGCTGGAAATAGTGAGTTGGTTAGTTTAACAGTGTAGAATATTTAAAACCTAATAAAAATTGGTGTGTGAGAGTTTTTAAATATTTAAAACGTGATAAAATTGTCAAATTGAGAATTTTATGTCTAAAATCAAATATCTAAGAAATATGCTACACTCGGCCATTTATTTTATGCCTCCTTGATGTAGAACAAGAAAAATAAAAACACTTGTTCTTTTTTTGGTTGCTTTAAATAATATAGATCAATTCTAACAAAGAGAATCTTATATTTTAATATCATGGCATTGATTTTGAGTAGAAAAAGATTTATGCTTAAATCCTTCCAGAAGTAGCCAAGTTTATATATATATATATATATATGTATATATGTATATATATATATGTATATATGTATATATATATGTATATATAATATATATATATGTATATATATATATATATATATATATATATATATATATATATATGTATATATATATATATGTATATATATATATATATATATATATATATATATATATATATATAGACTTGTGAGTTCCGGAAGGTTTCGAGCCCGAATCATTCCCACTCAAATACAACCATACATCACCTGAACACAAGATACATTCTGTTGAGATTAACCTATATTATTTCAAGTATTTATAAATCAAAAATTAAGTATTTAAATACTTTTTGTCAACACATCAAGTAAGAAAAAAATTGACAACCTAAGTAATGAGTTGGTTAGTTTAACGGTGTACAACAGTTGAAACCTAACAAAAATTAGTTTGTAGGGGTTTTTAAATATTTAGATCATGATCAAATGATCGGATTGAGAATTTGTATGTCTCAAGACAAAGATCTAACCTACTCACTACTTTTGACCATCTATTTTGCGTCGCTTGATGGATGGGCAAAAAATATTCAAAACACTTGATTTTTGATTTTTTTAGTTACTTTAAATAATATAGATCGACTTCAATAGAGTGAATTTTGTATTTGAATGTCGGATGTTGGTATTTTAGTGAGAAGGATTCGAGCTCGAATCCTTCGGAACTACACAAGTCTCTCTCTCTCTCTTTCTATATATATACACACACACACACATATATGTCTGTATGTATGTATATACACACACACTTGTGTCATCCCGTAAGGATTCGAGCCCAAATCCTTCCACTGAAATACAACCCTACGACATTCAATTACAGTATCCATTCAGTTGAAGTTGATTTATATTATTTCAAGTATCTATGAACCAAAAATCAAGTATTTTAAATATTTTTTGCTCATGCATCAAGTAGGGGAAAAATATACGGCCTAAATAATGAGTTGGTTAGTTTAACGGTGTAGAACATTTGAAACCTAACAAAATTAGTTTGTAGGGGTTTTTAAATGTTTATATCATGATCAAATGGCCGGATCGAGAATTTGTATGTTTAAAGACATATATCTAAGCAACTCACTACTTTTGGTCCTTTATTTTGCGTTGCTTGATCCATGAGCAAAAAAATATTTAAAATACTTGATTATTGGTTTATGGATACTTTAAATAATATAGATCAAATTCAATGGAATGGATCTTATAATCGAATGTCGTAGGGTTGTATTTCAGTGGGAAGGATTCGAGCTCGAATTTTTCCAGAATGACACAAGTCTCTCTCTCTCTCTATGTGTGTGTGTGTGTGATGTGTGTGTGTGTGTGTATATATATATACACATATACATATACATACACACACACATACACACACACACACACACACACCGATATATATATATATATATATATATATATATATATATATATATATATATATATATATATATATATATATATATATATATATATGGGCTTACTGTACCTCAGCCTGCGGGCTGAGAGAGTTTCTCAGCCTGCGGGACGTGGCTGAATATATGCCACACATCGGTCGCAGAGTGTGGGCGCCAAAAAAATCAAAAAAACCCCGCCTAAACAATCGTGAAACAAATTGACAAAAATACCCCTTTATATGACGACAGCGACTTCTAGCATTGAAAAGTAAAAAAATATTCCATGGTCGCATACTTAATACAGAATAAAGAATACCGGAGGAAACATGCTATCGTATAGCAATGCGACCTCCTTCAGTACTGCGACCAAAGTCGCAAACTTCTTTCTCATTACGATGGTGATGACGAGTATTAGAAGTTTAAAAAAATTGTATTTGTTTTTTTTAAATATATATAAATCTGTTTTCTAAAGTTAATTGTGTGAATTACATTTTTTACTACTATGTCTTGGTTGAAAATGCTGTACAATTGTTACAAACCTTCATTTTAAATATTTTACGCTAAACGAATATACTGCGACCATGGACGCAGTTAATAATTATATTACTTCACCCTTATAAATTTTTAAAATGAAAGGTTGCGACATTGGTTGCAGTTGCTGGACGCAGACTTAATAAATACACTGCGACCTTGGTCGCAGTTGCTGGACTTTAGTCTTAATCAACAACACTGCTACCTTGGTCGCAGTTTCTGACCGTAGTCTTAATAAAATAAACGATCGTAGTCTTAATAAAATAAACTGCGACCTTGATCGCAGTTGTTGGTCTTAATAAAATACACAGCGACCTTGGTCGCAGTTGCTGGTCTTTACTCTTAATCAACAACAACACTGCGACCTTGGTCGCAGTTGGTGGTCTTTATAAATAATCAACAACAACACTGAGACATTGGTCGCAGTTGATGACCGCAGTCTTAAAAAAATAATCTGCAATCTTGGTCGCTATTGCTGGTTTTAGTCTTAATCAACAACAACACTGCGACGAGGTCAACAACAACACTGCGATGAGGTGACACGTCACCGCAGCAGTTGCTTAGTCGCAGACTTTGGTCACAGTGTCGACCCTGGTCGCAGTAGTTACTGTTTGCAATGTATCTTATGCGACCTTGGTCGCAGTGTCATCTATGGTCATAGTTGTTTTGTTTGCAATGCATGGCTGCGAAAAAGTTCGTAGTTTATTAAAAAAATAAATATGCTTTTTTATTTATGTCCAGGCATTTATCTCCAGGCATGTGCAAATGATACAAAACGATCTCTTATACAATAAGATTGAGTGTTACAAATATAGCAGTACAAAAGAAGACTAAACATCAAAAAATCCCTTGTTGACTAAGAGCAATCTTCTTCTTGAGGTCTGGTGGCAGCAGAATCAATAAGATTGAGTGTTACAAAGAAGACTAAACATCAAAGTAGCCAAGAAGACTAAACATCAAAAAATCCCTTGTTGACTAAGAGCAATCTTCTTCTTGAGGTCTGGTGGCAGCAGAATCAATAAGATTGAGTGTTACAAAGAAGACTAAACATCAAAGTAGCCAAGAAGACAAAACATCAAAAGAGCCAAGAAGAGCCCTTGTTGACTAAGAGCAATCTTCTCCTTTAGGTCTGGTGGCAGCAGAATCCTCCGATTCCACCTGACCCTCCAAAGTGGCGGGATACGATCCTTCGTTTATGAACATCTCTTCACCAGAAGGTTATCCAGTGAGCATGGAATTTCCTCGATGTCACTTCTGGGGTAAGAGAGGAGGTTTTGAGACCTCACAGGGAATGCTACGCACCACTATATCCACCACATCCCCCGCCGCCATACCCACTCTGACCATCCGTTATCAGAAAGCTTGACTGGTGCATCAAGTCAGAGAAGATCTCGGTGAGGCTTAAGTCCTCGTCAGGGATCATGACTTCTTCCCTTGTGAACGATGAGGACCATGACTTCTTCCCTTGTGGACGATGAGGTCTATGACTTCTTCCCTTGTGGACGAACATCGATCAAGTTCGTCCATAGGGTCATCTTCATCCATGGAGGCAGGCCCCTGTTAGAGACTCTGAAGAAGGCGGAAATTCTCAGAGCAATTGCTCTCGAAAGAAAACAGTCTAATTATGGGCTGTTAAAGGGAGAGGGTGAGCCCTATTTATAGGCAGCCCATAATAACCATAATTAATGGTTCATTAATCAGAATCGTCGGCATTAATGGTCTCCAACCGCCAGCGCCGGTTTGGCATTAAAAGACATTAACGCCTAAACCCAATGAAAGAACCGACGCGTAGACAACCGCTTCGAGAAACAACGAATGGTGCGGGGTTCGTCAACATAGACTTGACGTTAAAAGATCTCATAAAATCTTTATGACAGGTCGCGTCTCACGGACTGACTCCAAGTCGCATCAGACAACAGACAACTTTTCATTTTTCATTTAGATTCAAAAAATGACTTAATCCAAAAAACAACACTTAATAAAACAACACTTACTTAACGTACTGCGACCAAAGTCGCAGTCCATGTAATGCAACCCTAGATTGCAGTTGCTGGCCATCTTTATCAATAACAACACTGCGACCCTTGGTCGCATTTAACCATGTACACTGCGACCAAAGACTTTGACTAAGGTCGCAGTTTTAAATGTACAATGCGACCAAAGACTCTGACTACATTATATACAAAAAAAATTAATTACTTAACGTACTGCGACCAAAGTCGCAGTCCATGTAATGCAACCCTAGATTGCAGTTGCTGGCCATCTTTATCAATAACAACACTGCGACCTTGGTCGCATTTAACCATGTACACTGCGACCAAAGACTTTGACTAAGGTCGCAGTTAAAATGTACAATGCGACCAAAGACTCTGACTACATTATATACAAAAAAATTAAACTATAAACTAGAATTTTATCGCAGGCTGAAAAAATAATCTGAAAAGATTTTATATTTTCAAAAAAAATTTTATCGCAGGCTGAAAAGGAGGTAAAGAAATAGGGCGAAAAGTAATTTATATCCTATAAAGAGCGGCAAAATAAAAGGGGGAAAAATAATAATAAACAATAAGGAAAAGTTATCATAAGGGGTATTTGGTAATTTAACTTCTCCCTAAAAGAGGGCCGCAAGTCAGTGAGGTGACAAATCGAGCCACGTCACCGCAGGCTGAGAGAGTACTCTCAGCCCGCGGGCTGATATACATTTTTCTCTCTCTCTCTCTCTCTCTATATATATATATATATATATATATATATATATAATATATATATATATATATATATATATATATATATATATATATGTATGTATGTATGTATGTATGTAAATGCACATGCGTATATATATGTATATGCATATGCGTATATATATATGTATGTATATATGTATATTGTATATATGTATATTGTATATATGTGTGTATATATATGTATACACACACACATATGCGCGCGCGCGCGCGCACACACACACACACACACACATATATATATATGCACACACGCGCGCGCGCACACACACACACACACATATATGCACATATATACGCGCGCGTGTGCACACATACACACGCATATATGCATGCCCGCACACACACACATATATGTATGTATGTATGTACATGGACATCTGATATGATCCCATTTCCCGATATATCACTCAATATTTGGTACTCGATAAAATAAAATCCTAACCAATATGAACCGATATATGATATTTCGAACCTTGCTAGTCGATGCATTAAGTAAGAAAAAACACCAGCTAGGGGCTTAGAGACCCCCACATTAGATGGGTGAAGAAGTGATTTTTTTTCCTACCTAAATATGACCATATAACTTGTTTTAGCTCTGGACAAAAGACGGAAATCAGAGAGTCAGTCTTGTTAGGCAAAGAGGGATCGATTTGAAGATGTAGGGTCTTTAGGTTCTCGTCCCTTTAAGGGGAAAAGATATTCTAAGTCATGTAGATTAACTTGAATGTAATGAATTTTCAACTTGATTTTTCTGTTCTTGAACTTCAATGGAAAGATTTGCTTTTATATTCTTTCTGAAGCGTCTCTCTCTCTCTCTCTCTCTCTCTCTCTCTCTCTCTCTCTCTTTGTGTGTTTGTGTACATGCATGCATAAATATGTTTGTGTGTAGAGGGTTGAGTGTTTGTATATGTGTATGATATATATATGTTTTTTTTTGTGTGTATGTGTGTGGAGCTCTATCAGGAAGGATTTTGAAGCAAACTCTTCAAGTTTTAATTTGATAATAAGAAAATCAAATCGAAGATTCACTATATCCAAGTTGATATATATCATTTAAGGCACCAAAAATCGTACATCAAATTATTTCAGTTTTTCATATATGCATCACTGAGCGCAAAATGGACCACTGAAAATATCAAGTTGTTTAGTTGTAATGGTCTGGAGATCTAACAAAAATTTGTGCATGAGTTTTAAACATGGTTTCAAATTTTGATCGATTTCGATATGCATTGACATGCTATATCGAGTTTTGAGATGACAAACACGATATTAACCCTATAATATCACTCATATCGAGGCTACTAATGTTGTATGGCCGAATTGCCTATATTGACGGTGAAATTAACAATATCAATACTAATTGGCTAATAGTGATACTGATACTGAGACAGAGACTTATACTTTTTGAACCATGGCTTTAAGTGTCTACATCATGATCAAAAGTTTGGATCAAGAATTTGTACACTGTGAATCATAAATTTATGCGACATGTTTTTTTTTTGTGCCTTCAATTTATACTTTGTAATATATATGCTAGAAAACTCGAAGTCAATGAATTTTGCATTCTAGGGGGTCTATATAAATTTACTCAAATTCACCTTCAATTTTAACTTAGTGAATTTTCCATTTGTGTGGCTTAACATTGTGCTTGTTTGTGTGTGTGTGTGTGTGTGTGTGTTTGTTTGTGTGTGATTTTCCCTTTTTTTTTGTTCACAAAAAAAAAAAAAAAAAGCCTTTCAAGTTACACTTTATAGCATGACACTCTAACTTTGCATGTGTTCATGTAAACAAATAAGATATGAAATGGCAAATGGAGCTTCTATTGAAGGAGATGTGTGAAGAAATACTTCTCCTAGAGATGTTTACATGCAAGAGACCGTTTGATGATATTTTCAGAACAAACATGAACCTCAAAAATACGTTGATGTGGCCTTTCCTGAACAAATTATAAACATCATCGACGTGCACTTGCTCTCATGGGGGATGGAAGTTAATGATGAAGATGATGCTGTAGCTCTAGAGTGAGTATCTTCACTTCTTAGAATAGGCTGCCTCTCATGTTCCAATGAATTGCCAGCTCCGTCCAGATATGAGAGATATCATCAAACCTTTGCATGAGATCGCGGATCGAGTGATGAAGAAACATCTAGTGTTGATCAGTATTTGATGTCAGATATTCATCTAATCAACCCATAAGATCCAGCTGCACCTACGGCAGGTAAATGAATTTTTAGTTCTGGGTGGAAGATATATGCTGGGTGTCTTCTCTTGCTCCCAAAACAATTACTCCTGAAGGAGCAGGAGATATGGCTACAATGAAAAGATCTCCACAAGGCATTGTAATTTTTTTATTCTTTATTTTTTTTTTTACATGTTCATCATCTTTTCTTATGTATGTAAAGTTCAAATGAAGTTATGTAAAGTTCAAAAGAAGTTAATTTCTTATAGAGGTAGCCACTTTCTAATACCAAACAGAATTCACATATACTTTTGTGACTACCTTACTACTAAGTTTTATGCTATACTATGGAGCTATTTCCTGGGTTCTAATTATCCTCACCATTCAAAATTTTCAGCATGCATCCAAGATTTTGTAGTTTTCCTTTACTATTAAATCACCATCAGTCAATTAAGCATTGCTCAAGTGGCATTACACTCCCGTCCCTCTAGATGGTTGTGGATTTGAATCTCCCCATTCGTGATGGACAAGAGAATTTTTCGAACTAAATTTGCAGTCACTAAGAGGTGTATTATGTCAAGGTTCTGTTGGGTGCAAGGGCTTTCACGATGATGATAAATAAAAACAGACTAGACCAGAAATGATGCACAAGATCGCACATCTATCACAAGACAATACACACAGAATACCAGAATTTACGTGAAAATCCCAGACAAGAAAAAACTATGGAGTCGCTCTAAAATCCACTATTATCGAGAGAATACAAGGAGAAAAAAAGAACCTCAAAACCTCTCTTTACAATAGCTCTCGCCGCTTCGTTAGACCCTAATTACTGTGCTTCTCAATTTATAGAGAAAAGTAAGGTTAGAAATTGTGATATTCCTAAACTGCTCTTGACACGTGGCTTGAGTTTTCTATATCGCAAAGCTTTCAGGCTGGACCGCATTTGCTGTGCCTCACTACGCCTTGGCGATGTTCCTCTGTTCTATCGCTCAGAGTGCTCCTTCCGTAACTCCGAGTGATTCTCCAAGCACTAGAACATGCCACCATCTGAAACTCCAAGCTTTCCCACACTCGCCTATAGTACGCCTTTACTAAGGGAGTTAACAATGTGGTCAAGTCCTAGGGAGACTCTTCCCGAGGCCTCGCCTCTGAGTCACCGAGAATTGACTTCCTACCCTCCTAACTCGCACGGCAACTGAGCCTCGCAGTTCTTTCAACATAGTACTTCTTCAAGGGTTGTCCTCTATCACGGCCGGGAATCAGGCTTCATAACTTCAACAATCTCCCACTTGGAAACTGAGTCGACGCAGCAGCATTATCCCATCTTTCTTTCATCTTCATCTCGTTCCCGACTAATAGCTACTCTGAGCGACCTAAACTCGGATCCTCAGCCTTGAAGACTCATAGAAGTTGAACAACTTTCAGCTTCTTCACCGCGACCACCTTGGTCAACATGTCTGCTGAATTCTGAGTCGTGTGTATCTTCAGAAATAAGAATACACTATCCTTCAACATCTTGTGGATAAAGGAGTACCGCACATCAATGTGCTTGGTTCTATCGTTCTAGACTAGATTATTTGCAAAGTTAATCGTGCTCTAACTGTTACTGTGCAGTGACGGAGCCTCCTTCTCTTTTCTGAGCTCTTTCAAAGAATCCTTCAGCCATATCAGCTCCTTGCATGCTTCTGTCACTCGACATACTCGGCCTCCGTCATCGACAAGGAAACTATCTTCTATAGTTTCGACACCCAATTTATGGCTCCATTTCTCAAAGTGAAGACAGAACCAGTGGTACTTCTCTGACTGTCTACATCACCAGAAAGTCAGAGTTAACATATCCCAACAGCTGAACATTTGTGACTCCATAGCATAATGTCATATCTGAGCTACCCTTCAGATATCTCAAGATCCACTTCACAGCTCTCCAGTGCTCTTTCCCTGGGTCGCTTATGTATTGCTAACAACTCCACTGCTTGAGTAATGTCTGATCTCGCGCAGACTATAGCATAAATCAAGCTGCCCACAGCTGATGCATATGGTACCTTTGACATGAGAGCCTTCTCATCTTCTGTCGTCGGAGTATGTGCCTCTGAGAGCTTGAAGTGACATTTGAGTAGAACGGTCACAGGTTTAGCTTATCTTTTCAGCACCTTGTTTATGTACTCAGCTTGTGATGCTTTCAACAACCTCTTTTCTCTCTGCTGATCTTCATTCTATGAATTTTCCTCGTAGCACCCAAGTCCTTTATCGAGAATTCTTCTACCAACCTGGTCTTGAGATTCACAATCTCCTTTACGTTGGACCCATCAATAAGTATATCATTTACGTACAACAGTAACATGACATAGAAATTCTCAAACCACTTGGAATAGTACAATGATCAGCCTCCAGTTTTGTAAAATCACTGCTCACTATGAATCTGTTAAACTTTAGATACCACTACCTCGGAGCATGTTTCAAACCATAAAAACTCTTTTTTAGCTTGCAAACCAACTGCTCCTTCCCTGGCATGATATACCCTTGTAATATCCCTAGTTAATAATATGTATTTATTTTTTTAAAAATATTTATTTGATTTTAATTATTTTATTATTATTATTATTATTAAATAAACAAATTATTTTGAAATATTAAGTATTAATTTTGCTTTTTATTTACTACTATTACTTATTAACATTTTAATTACTAATTACTATTATTTTTATTGCTATTAGTTGTTGTTATTAGTAGTAGTTGTTACTATTATTATTTTATTTATTATTATTTGTGTTATTATTATTGTTGTTGTTAATTATTATTGTTATTGATAAGTACTATTATGTATTATTGTTGGTATTATTTGCATGTGTATTATCCCATTGAGAGCCAAACCCAAACCCAAGCCCATAAGCCTAAACCCACAACCCATTAATCTTCCCTTATATAAACCCTAATCACCTCTAACTCTAATCCTAATCCTAATGTTGCCGCCATCTCTTCTCCATCTGCTTCTTTTCATTTCCACACATCCCCATCCCTTTCTTCATCATCTTCTTCTCACCCTGCATACACCATTAGCAGCGCACGCCACCACCAATCAGCATCTTCCTCACCCTCACCCTCCTCTACCATGCAGCAAGCATCACCACCGAGCTGCTCCCCCTCACCACAAGCACCTGAGGCCCTGCTCCCCACCGCCGTAACCTACGTGCAACCACCGTACCCCCTCGCATCCTCACCTGTGCATGCAGCCGCCATCTCCCTCAACCCAATCACAGCGACCACCACGATCACCACCTTTATCTCCTTCTTCCCCTGCCTTCTTGTGTTGCTTCCACTCGTGAAGTGAACCCAACATCGACCTTCATCACTATGGCGAGCCTCGAGCCTTCCTTCAACTTTTGTAACCCAGGGGTATGCTCCTCTCTCCCTGGCTCCTTTTTATCCTTCCTTGCACGCGCGCACCACCAGCGCCACCTTCCTCATGGTCACACCAAGCTCCATCGCACCCAACAACCCATGATCTCAACTTGGCCATGCACCCACGCTGGAGCCTGCACACCTCCACCTCGGCCACCTTCTCCATCTCCGAGATGCCCGCATCAACCCTCTGTTGGCCCAAAGGCCCATCATCCTAGTTTTGATGATGATGAACTCATGTAGTTATCGTACTAATGATCTTGTGTTTAATAAGTTTTAGATTTTCTATCAAAATCTTAGTCAGTGTTTAGCTTCAACAAAAGATTCAAAGTCAAGTTTTGAAGCTAGCACATGTTGATTCAAGAGCTCACGCTTCAAAGATCACATCAAGTACTCAAGAGGAGTCTAGCTCTTTGGACCAAGATTTGGACCAAGTCTAGAAGGAGAAGAAGATTTTTAAGAGAAGATTTTCAAGACTTGAGTCTTAGTTTGTAAGTGTTAAAATTTTATTTTTAGATAAAATGTAAAGGATAGATTAGTTGTGGATTGCTCAAGCTCATATACACTCATACAAAATTTATATGTATTTTCATAATAATAATTTTGATTTTAAAAAATACTGTTTTGGTTTTAAGCTTCGAAGTAGATATCTTTATGTCTTATGAATAGAGTTGATCAAAATAAGTTACATGTTTTATATGTGCTTTGAATTTCATCCATACACATTATTGGTTCCAATGTTTAGAAAAATTTATTTGATGTTTCTATGTCATGTGTTTGAGTTTTTGTATTTATCAAAACTTTGTTTAGAGCTTATTGTCAAAAACATAGATATTATACTTATATGTATATTGAATCATATTCATACACACTATACTTCAAAAGTGTTTTAATATCTTATTTTTCTATTTGGACAAGTTTGGAAAAATCGGTTTTTCATTTAAAGGTTGATTTTGAAAAATATCGAATTTTGTTTAAGGCTGAATTTCTATATCGCAAAAATAGTTCAACTTATTTGTAATGTGTTGATTTTTGATCACACATATTTGAATTTCAAAGTATTTCAATGAACTGATTTTTGTGGATTTTATGTGATTTTATGGGATTTTATAGAATGTTAAAAGACCAAGTTTTAATCCCTTTTTATCCCTGACCTAGCCTTCTGGCAGTCGACCAACCGGTCGACCGAGCCAAAAGTCGGTCGACTGATGTGCACAGAACGTGCACACAGCCTTGGTTTGAGGGTCGGTCGACCGGGCGATCAACCGATCCAGAGAGTTTACTCTCTGGATCTGACCCCGGTCGACCAAGCGGTTGACCGGCCACATATCAATGCTCTCTAGTCTTGCCTCGGTCGACTGACTGGTCGACCGATAGGCCTATCTGGCAAGATTCTAAGCCATAATGCTAGTTTTTAATCCCCTATAAATAAGTGTTCTCTTGGCCAGTTTTAGATAAGATTTTTGGAGAGTTTTCAAAAGCCATTTTTTCATCTCCAACAAAAGTTTTTCAACAAGTTTTTGGGCTAAACTTTCATATCAAAAGAGTGTTTATCAAGAGTGATTCTCTTGTGTTTTTCAAAAGCTTTTCTTTGAGTTTTTCACTTCCAAATCTATCTTGTTTTTCCTCACACAAGCTTAAGCTTTTCATAGTCATATCTATCTTATAGGAGCTTTGTTTGTGAGGGGGTTTGGGGGTGATCAAGTGTTAAGATCACCAAGTGTTCCACCTTCTATTTTGAGGAGTTGTAGAGGTGCGGCCTCGGCGAACTTGTGAGTTTGTGTTGTGTTTTTCTTGCGGGAACAAGTGAGGGACTTGTGAGTCAAGAGTTTTAGTGTGAGCTCGTTATAGGTGTTGCGACACCGAGTGATCTTACGGGATCGATTCTAGTGGAAATCCTTCATAGTGTTGAAGGCTGGGACATAGAGCAAGTGTGCTCGAATCTCGAAACAATTCTCTTGTGTTTGCGATTGCTCATCTCTCTCTCTCACTTGTGTTTACATATCTTGCATGTTTTTATAATTCATCCATATATGCTAGATATATCTTGTGCTTAATTGATATACATGCTTGGGTTTATTTGTATGCTCACACTAGTATTCAATCAAGAGAGCCATAGTGGCACCTCAACTCTTAATCTAGAAGAATCTTGAGGAGATAGTCTAGAGCCCTGAAAAGGTCACCTAGAGGGGGGGTGAATAGGTGACGATGCTAATCTAGTGAACTAAATGCGGAATTTAAAAACTTAATGCAAATTACACTCAAGTGTGATCAACAAATGATGCACACACACAAACAAGCCAAGCAAATATGAATGAGCAATATAAATAGATGCAAGGCACAAAGTAAAGAGAGAGTTAGAGAGAGTCAATGGATCAAGCGCAAACAACAAGATATGTTCCGAGGTTCGAGCACCCAGCTCTACATCCCCGCCTTCGACACACGAAGGATTTTCAATCCACTAGCTTGTCCACAAAGGACTCCCACAAAGGGAACCTCCACCGAGGATTTGGGGCAATCACAATACAAGGAGTACCCAACTCCTCTCCTTACAAACACAACCTCCTCCTTGAGGCACAACTTCAAGCCTACAAACAATCACCTCACAACCCGAGGGATTTCCAAACTCAAAACCAATACAAGGATCACCTCACAACCTTGAGGGATACAACCCAATAGCCAAACTTCCTCAACATAATGAGGGAAAGTCACAAAGCCAAGCTAAAGATAGGGTTTACAACTTAGTGGTTTCAAACAATAACCACAAAACAATCTCTTTTTCCCACACAAAATCCTATAGAAAAGATAGTAGATTTTAGCTCAAGTGTGGAGAAAACCAAGGGATTTGAAACCAGCAACTCAAAGAAAATCTTTGGGAAATAAATGAAACCAAGATAGAGAAGTTCAATTCAAAAGCTTTTCCCAAAACCCTTTTCTTTGATTTTCCAAACCCTAAAGAAAACACCAAAAAGATTGTTCAAATTAAGCTCAAAAACTTCTTTTTAATGCTGTAAAAACACCAGAGAGTATGTAAAAATTCGCACAAAAATTCTTAGAGAAAAACTCTTGCAAATGGGGTATTTATAGGCTAATCTAGAAAATAGCCGTTGGCTGTAATTTTTGCCAGAATTACCCTGACGGTCGACCGCCCGGTCGACCGCCCAACGGTCAATTTTTGACCCGTTGGCGCTAGCGGTCGACCGCCCGGTCGACCCAAACGAACAGAGAGCAAACCTGCTCTCAGTCGGTCGACCGGCCCGGTCGACCGTTTCAGGGACTCCAGACGTGCACAGATCTGTGCACGTCCGGTCGACCGTCCCGGTCGACCGGACTTCAGCCAAGTCGACTAATAACCTGGTTTAGTCGACTGGTTGAGTCCTGATCCTGAAAACTCAATTAGAAATATGTTTAAAAATTCTTTTATCTTTTCTAAAAATCACCAAAAATAGTTTTATCATTTTGCATTGATATATAAACATGTGGTAAAAAGTTTTGACTCAAATATCAAGCAATTAAAAACTATTTTTATGTCTTTTCATTTTTACCAAAAACCAAACCTTGTATTTTCTACAACTTGGATTCTTGAATAGAAAATACATTTTGTCTAAAACTCATAAAAACATGATATTTAAACATTTTGAAACATGATGCATATGGATAGAAATCCAATATACATGAAACAAATATATATCATAGTTTTTGTTAATAATTCCAGAATATGTTTTGTCAAAAATACCAAAACATATAACACATGAATAAAGGAGTCAAAACTAAGTTTGTCTAGGAAATTAAAGCATGCATGTATATAAAACAAATCATATATACATTAAACCATGTAAACTTGTTTTGATCTATCTATTCACGAAAACCAAGGTCGGTTAAACCTAAAACCGAAAAACCGAAAACTAATATTCAAAACAAGAAACGTGTATGTTGTGAACTTGAGCTTATCATACTATTCTAATCTTTACAATTAGGATCTAAACCCAAAACTAAACTATGGTACCGATGTCTTCTTGTAGAGCGCAATCTCCAAGCCGACTCGATCCAAAACTCTTTGATCCACTGAGCAAGTGCTATATATGATCTTTGACGCTTGGGCTCTTAAATCAACATGTGGGTAGCTTCCAAATCATCTTGTTGAAGCTAATCACTTACTAATAACTTGATTAAAGATCTGAAACTAAAATCACAAGATTATTAGTACACATAACTACATGAGTTAATCATCATCAAAACTAGAGTGGAAGGCCTTTGGGCCAACAATCTCCCCCTTTTTGATGATGACAAAACTCATGGAGTTATATATGCATGGATTAAAGTAAAGCTTCAAAGAAGCTCCCCCTTAACTCATGCATAACAATAAAACATATAGGATATGCAATGAATGTTCTTAAACACATATATACCAATTAAAATAAAATATAAACAATGAAACATGCTCTTGATATCAATAAAACAATAATATTGAAACCAACATATTATTACTAATGAAAACCAACTAAAACATATGCATAAATCAACCATGCATATAAACTACAAATTCTTCTCCCCCTTTTTGTCAATCATCGACAAAGGGGTAAAAGCAAACATAATGAAAGCAAATACTTCTCCCCCTAAATCTTCAAAACAAAGAAGCAATAAATTATTCCAAGGGGTAAAACCAAAGTCAATATGATATTAATTGAAAATAACAAACTTTGAGAAATGCCAAATCCTATTTGAAATAAAACAAGGCATTGAAACAAAATAACATTTTATATCAAAATGAAAACATGTTATGTAAACTTGATACCAATAGATAATAAAAAATTGATACCAAATTTAAGAAAACAAATAGCATCTTGATACCAAAAGAAGATATTTTTCATTATAAGCATATGATACAATTACTTTAATATCATAAAGTTAGGGAGTGGGAAACAAAAACAATGGTAAACTAAATACCAATTGAAATATAAAATACGAGTTTTCTCCCCCTTTATGAAATACCAAAAGAAAATATGCATAGGCTTGAAATAAGATACCAATTGAAAATTAAATCAATTGAAACATGATATTCATTAAAAATTCAAGCTTAGCAATCTTAAAATTATGATAAAGCTTGTATATGGATACCAATTGAAAAACTCAAGCTTAACATAACCAAAATTTGTGCTTCAAGATATAGGGATATAATAAGCACAAATAAATCATCTATATATGTATGTAAGAAATAGATACCAATAGAAATTGATACTATATGAAGTGTAAGCATACATATATAAAACAAAACATATATGAGTATACAAAAGGATGTCAAGATTGATACCAAATGAAAGAATTCAATGATACCAATTGAAACAAGAATAAGATCAAGTGTATGACTCATATCAACTACCACCCATTTCATGATCAAGTTTAAAATGATTTTCATTATAAAGCATACATGAGCATGATCTCCCATCCAACCGCCCATAGATGGTAGGGGTTTTCAAAGATAGGTTTGAAAATAAGCTTTGTTTGAAAATCTCTACCATAGTGAAGAATACGAACTAGTTATAGGAAAAACTTTTAAAACTAGTACGAAATCCTTCAAGTAAGGAATAAAACACAATTGTTTTTCATGAAACACATGTAAATCACATGATCACTAAACACTCAAAGTCCATAAAACTCATTCAAATTCTCATGAAAACAAATCATGAGTAAACATTAAATAGGGTGAGTGTACAAGTGTTGTGTGAAACATATCATCATGAAATGGACAATCAAGCTCGATTGAAATTCCTTTAAAATATGAACACATGAAAAACTAAATCTTCATTACTAAAGGAAATTTTCTCAATGACACGAAAATCATAATAACAAATTAAACTCCAAGGCATATGTATGTTTTGACAAAATAAAAGTATACATACATATCCCTAAACACAATTGAGTCCAAAATATAGATTTGCATGAAAAGCAAATGACTCAAGGGGCATACATGTATATCTTAAGGTTTGACAAAATAGACATATACATGAAGTGAAAACACTTAATCATAGAAAAACACATCAAAAATAGGAATACATGTTTAAAAATGCATGAATCATCAAAACTAGACTATACTGGAACATCTAAAGGGTACAAATAGGCATCCAAGCACAAACATATATAAAGGTTTATTTGTGTCCCACTACATGTGCAAGTATAAATTCTAGTCTTAATGAAAACTAACATCTAAACAAGTAATCAAATCATTATGCATAAAACGAGTCATAAATCAACAATGTTCTAAAAATGATCATTATGTAAATCCACATGCTATAAGAATTATAATATCAAAACAATTGTGAAAACATAAATTATGTATTCATCTAAACAATGGAGATATAAAATTGCAATACATGTATAGCAATAAACATACTAGTCAAAACATGAGTCATTAAAACGAAAGTTATAGAACATCATATGATCATTATGCAAATGCATGTGCATTAGATCTAGAGCATACATGTTAGTCTAAACAAGGTGAGGCACTAAATATAGATCCATATGAAGCATGGGTGCTCAAGTGGCTAAACATGTACAACCTTAATCTAATGAACATGGCACAAGCATAACAAAACACAACATGCCCAAAAAAAAAATGAATGTAAAAAGCATGTAAACACTAAATGGAGTAAGGGATTGTTACCAAAACCGAAGGGGCAACTCTCCATGTCTCCAAAACACCCGGTGGTCCTCCCACCTAATCTCCTTGAGAGTGAAGCATCCAAATGGTTCTCCTTTTTGGCTTAGAATGCATCCACCTCAAGGCACCAACACTCTCACGTTATGCGAGAGCCTCCACCTACATCAAACATCAAAGAGGTGGATCTTGGTACCCATTTTCTTGTGGGTCCACGGGGGTTAGTATCTCTCCTAACCCAAACAAGATTAGTTGCTAAATTTTCAATATGTAATCTATCATAGCAAAATCTAGCAAGGTGGCCTTTTCGACCACAATGTGTACAAGTGTACACATGAGCATACATGTTATGATTGTGTCCGTGATGAGCATGTGTATGCCGTGATGGGCGTGCATGCATAGTTGGAGCTTGTTTCTTGCGAACTAAGGATTCCAAACGAGTGTGATTTAAAGCACACTGGCTCAAAGTGGAGCCCAAACAATCAACACTTTTCTTCAAATTATTTATATCATTTTCAATGCTAGAAGATAAAGTGGAGCATGCTATAGGTGTGCAAGAAGTAGAAGCTACACTAGCATGGCAAACATCAATCTCTTTTTGCAAGGATTTATTTTTAATCAAAACCAAATCCAATTCTTTTGTAATTGCATCAATATCATTT
Source organism: Agave tequilana (assembly GCA_038442645.1). Lineage (NCBI taxonomy): Eukaryota > Viridiplantae > Streptophyta > Magnoliopsida > Asparagales > Asparagaceae > Agave > Agave tequilana. Next base: position 38,074 of record JAVJIF010008126.1, read on the forward strand.
TTCAAAGTGAGATTTTCTTTAAAAGTAAAATCCAATTTTAAAGATAAAATCTCATTGTGCTTTACAACATCATCACAATCATTTTTGTTTTTCAAAAATTCATTTTCCTTTAAAGCAAGTTCGAGTTGAGATTTAAGTGAGTCACATTCACTTGCAATCTCTTCCTTCTCTTGCAACATCAATTCAAAATTAGAGCATAAATCCTTTAATTCATTTTTCAAAACAAGATTATCATCTTTCAACAAATCATGTTTTTCTAACAAATTCTCAAGCTTTTGAACAAGTTCCATATTTAAAGTTTGAACTTCAAAACATCCATGACAATAGGAACTAGAGCTATCATCTATTTGAGAATCCGATTGTACCTCAAGGGAGTTCTTCCCTTGGACCATGAGGCATTGCTCTTCAGACTTTTCTCTCTTAGATCTCCTCATCTTGTTGATAATCGTTGGAAGCTCGGGAGAAGTCAAGATGCTCCAAACTGCAAAAGCCGAATCATAACGATCAAAACATGTAATAAATGTTCATTTAGAGATGCTCTAAGTGCCCTAAGTGCTAATGCATTGGCCTTCTTATGCTTGCTACTATTTGGGAGGGATTCTATGGTAATGTCTTGATAAACTAGATGTCCTAGGTCTTTTAAATGTTTAATCATATTAGCCTTCCAAGCATCAAGTCTAAAATGATCAAACATAGGAGGACTAGCCATAAGTGCAAACTAAATGTGTGCAAATGAAAATGCAAATGAAGATTAGCAAACCAAGATCTCACTCCTAGGTGGTTAAACCTAAATATTAGGAGCGCTAGCTCTGATACCAATTGAAAAGGTCACCTAGAGGGGGGGTGAATAGGTGACGATGCTAATCTAGTGAACTAAATGCGGAATTTAAAAACTTAATGCAAATTACACTCAAGTGTGATCAACAAATGATGCACACACACAAACAAGCCAAGCAAATATGAATGAGCAATATAAATAGATGCAAGGCACAAAGTAAAGAGAGAGTTAGAGAGAGTCAATGGATCAAGCGCAAACAACAAGATATGTTCCGAGGTTCGAGCACCCAGCTCTACATCCCCGTCTTCGACACACGAAGGATTTCCAATCCACTAGCTTGTCCACAAAGGACTCCCACAAAGGGAACCTCCACCGAGGATTTGGGGCAATCACAATACAAGGAGTACCCAACTCCTCTCCTTACAAATACAACCTCCTCCTTGAGGCACAACTTCAAGCCTACAAACAATCACCTCACAACCCGAGGGATTTCCAAACTCAAAACCAATACAAGGATCACCTCACAACCTTGAGGGATACAACCCAATAGCCAAACTTCCTCAACACAATGAGGGAAAGGCACAAAGCCAAGCTAAAGATAGGGTTTACAACTTAGTGGTTTCAAACAACAACCACAAAACAATCTCTTTTTCCCACACAAAATCCTATAGAAAAGATAGTAGATTTTAGCTCAAGTGTGGAGAAAACCAAGGGATTTGAAACCAGCAACTCAAAGAAAATCTTTGGAAATAAATGAAACCAAGATAGAGAAGTTCAATTCAAAAGCTTTTCCCAAAACCCTTTTCTTTGATTTTCCAAACCCTAAAGAAAACACCAAAAAGATTGTTCAAATTAAGCTCAAAAACTTCTTTTTAATGCTGTAAAAACACCAGAGAGTATGTAAAAATTCGCACAAAAATTCTTAGAGAAAAACTCTTGCAAATGGGGTATTTATAGGCTAATCCAGAAAATAGCCGTTGGCTGTAATTTTTACCAGAATTACCCTGACAGTCGACCGCCCAACGGTCAATTTTTGACCCGTTGGCGCTAGCGGTCGACCGCCCGGTCGACCCAAACGAACAGAGAGCAAACCTGCTCTCAGTCGGTCGACCGGCCCGGTCGACCGTCTCAGGGACTCCAGACGTGCACAGATCTGTGCACGTCCGGTCGACCGTCCCGGTCGACCGGACTTCAGCCAAGTCGACTAATAACCTGGTTTAGTCGACTGGTTGAGTCCTGGTCCTGAAAACTCAATTAGAAATATGTTTAAAAATTCTTTTATCTTTCTAAAAATCACCAAAAATAGTTTTATCATTTTGCATTGATATATAAACATGTGGTAAAAAGTTTTGACTCAAATATCAAGCAATTAAAAACTATTTTTATGTCTTTTCATTTTTACCAAAAACCAAACCTTGTATTTTCTACAACTTGGATTCTTGAATAGAAAATACATTTTGTCTAAAACTCATAAAAATATGATATTTAAACATTTTGAAACATGATGCATATGGATAGAAATCCAATATACATGAAACAAATATATATCATAGTTTTTGTCAATAATTCCAGAATATGTTTTGTCAAAAATACCAAAACATATAACACATGAATAAAGGAGTCAAAACTAAGTTTGTCTAGGAAATTAAAGCATGCATGTATATAGAACAAATCATATATACATTAAACCATGTAAACTTGTTTTGATCTATCTATTCACGAAAACCAAGATCGGTTAAACCTAAAACCGAAAAACCGAAAACCAATATCAAAACAAGAAACGTGTGTGTTGTGAACTTGAGCTTATCATACTATTCTAATCTTTACAATTAGGATCTAAACCCAAAACTAAACTATGGTACCGATGTCTTCTTGTAGAGCGCAATCTCCAAGCCGACTCGATCCAAAACTCTTTGATCCACTGAGCAAGTGCTATATATGATCTTTGACGCTTGGGCTCTTGAATCAACATGTGGGTAGCTTCCAAATCATCTTGTTGAAGCTAATCACTTACTAATAACTTGATTAAAGATCTAAAACTAAAATCACAAGATTATTAGTACACATAACTACATGAGTTAATCATCATCAAAATTAGAGTGGAAGGCCTTTGGGCCAACAAGCCCTTCACCGAGAATTTCGCTGCTACTCTTGTGTTATACTTTGTGTGTTAGCTTAATTGTTTTTATTTGCATAAATAGTTTTTTTAATTCCACATTAGTTTGCATTTGATTAGCTTGTCACCTATTCACCTCCTTCTAGGTGACTTACTACTGGTATCAGAGCTTGGTGCTCTTGATTTGTGTCTAAAAACCTAGAGCTAAAGATCCTATTTTAGCTAATCACAATATTTGTACACACACATGAATTTCATGACACCTCCTATGTTTGACATTCTTAACATTCAAACTTGAAAAGTAAAGATGTCCATGTACCTAAATGCCCTGGATATTCATGTTTATTTTGTCAATATTAATAATTCTTATTGTTTAAATGGAAAACATCTTGAGGCTAACACAAAAGCCATCCATGCTTTAAAATCTACCCTAATTAATAATTAATATTTATTTAGGGTTGTTAACTTTGATTCGGCTTTTGTAGTATGGAACACCATTATCTCCCTTGGTGAATAAAAGCAATACTACATGGGGAGTGACTCAGATGATGGAAGGGCTGCTTTCAATAAATGCTACATGGTCTAAGGGGATGACCTCCTTGAGGTAAACTCTGAATCCGAGCTTGATGAAAATATTGACATGCCATATGATGAGCTTGCTTTATTTTGTCATCAACTTCTTGAAAAATATGATTTACTTAAAATAGAAAATAAAAGATTGAAAAATGAAAATGATTTCATTTTAAAAGAAAAAGACTCTTTTAAAAATGAATTTAAAATTATTTCAAAAGAAAATGAATGTTTGAAGAATAAAATTACTTTGGTGGAAAAAGAAAAAGGAAGTTGTTTTTAAGGAAAAAGACTCTATGAAAAAGAAAATTTTAAAAGAAAAAAGATTTCTAAAAAGAAAATTAATGTTGATCTTTGTCATGTTTCTCATGCTAATAATGTTGCACCTCCTATTGATAAAAATGAGATTCATATTTTGAAAAAGAAAATTGATTGTTTGGCTACACTTTGAGCCTATGTACATTTAACCACTCCAAATTAGAACCTATGTTTTGCAGAAACAAGTTTCACACATGCATGCACATACCTCATGGTATACCCATGCACCCCATGATCACACTTGCACCACACATATGTATGCTAATGTGTACACATGTACACATTGTGGCCGAAAAGGCTATCTTGCAAAATTTTATTTTGATAGAATGAATCACTTAAATTTTGCTAATAAAATTATTTGGGTTCCTTTTAATACTAACCCCCATAGATCTAAAAAGAAAATATAGGTACCAAAATTCCCACCTCTTGTGTTTGATGTAGGTCTGGGCTCTCACAAAATGTGAGAGGTTTGGTGCCTTAGTGGTGGATGCACATGGAGCTTGATGGACATACCCATTTGATGCATCACTATCAAGAAAGCATGGTGGGAGGACCACCTCTTGTTTTGGAGAAATTAATTGGCTATATCGATTTTGATGACCATTTCTTCATCTTTAAAATGCTTTAAATGTGTTATATGCTAGTGTAGTAACCTAGAGTCAGTCATATGTCTTGTGCTTAATATTGAGTTGGTTGGTTGTTAGCTATGCATTTATTTTTGAAAAACTTTTCATTAGATTTACATGCCTATTCTTTATTCATATTTTTTATGATTTAAATATCTATATCATGTTGATATGTAAATTTTGTTAAAACTTGTGTTATACATGTACAATTTTTGAGTACAGCTATACATGATCTATTTCTATTATGTATTCATTTGTTGTTTGACTGTAAATTGTATGTCCTAGTTTTGATGATTCATGCATAACTATATGATATATCATGTTTATGAAAAAGAATTTTCATATTAATTTTTTCTTTTGAGCTTTATTATTTATTTTCATGAATGTGCTATTCACATGATTCTAGTGCACTTACATCTCTTATGTTTACTCATATATTTATTTTCATGAGCATTTATGAGTTTTATAAATCTTGAGTGTCAATTTTTGTGTAATACACATGTTTCATGAGATATATATGATTTGGTTTCATATTTGAAGGATTTTTAACTAGTTTTTCAATAACTACTTTTAACTAGTTATTTATTCTTCGTTTGGTAATGTTTTCAATCTATAACTATTTTCAAATCCTATTTTGAAAACTTCTATCCTTTAAAGGGCGGTTGGCTGGACGACCATGCCTTGTGTGCATGATAGGGTGGATTGTTATGAGTTATACACTTAATTTTTAAGATATTTCACTTTTGTAGGACTTGATGAGTCAAGTAAGCATTAATTTTGGGAGGATTTAGATGAGATTGTGCAAGACATACCCATTAGAGAAAAACTTTTTATAGGCGTTGACCTCAATGGGCATGTAGGAACTAGTCGTTAGCAAATACTTGGTTTAAGAGAGAGTCTCACTTGATCACTTTTAGAAGTGGATTAAATGCGAGCCAAATAGATTTATTTTTAATTAGAAAAATAGATAGAAGTTGTTGTATAGATTGTAAGGTAGTACCGGATGCGAGTGTAGTAACCCAACATAGACTCTTAAATTTAGATGTTCAGATTAGAAGAAGATTTAGAAAGATTGAATGTAAGTTAGATCCTAAGATTAATTCATAGTGGCTAAAAGAAGGTAACCGAGGAGTTTTTATAGATCGAGTAGTACATGAAGAAGATTGAAAAGCCCAAGATGATCCCAATACAACATGGAACAAAATTGCTATCTGTATTAAAAGAGTAGCTAAAGATGTACTTAATGAATCACGGGGTGGTGCTCCACCATGCAAGAACACATCATGGTTGAATGAAGAGGTAAAAGTTACCATTAAGATCAAATGAGCCTCTTATAGAGATTTGAAAAAAATTTGTGATGGAGTGAGTTTGAGCGATATAAGCTAGCTAAGAAAGCTGTTCAGAATGCAAGAGCTAAAGTGTACAAAAAAGTATATGAGAAGTTGGATACCAAAGAGGTTGAAAAGAATATATATAGAATTGCTCGAGTAAGGGAGAGAAAGACTAGAGACTTATATACTGTGAGGTGCGTCAAAGATGAGGATCAGAAGGTTTTAATTGGAGATGAAGAAATCAAAGAAAGATGGAGAGAGTATTTTGACAAATTATTCATTGGTAGTTCTACTCAAGACTTGGATGACCTTACTATTCAGTGTTAGGATATGAACCATAATTATATGCGCAGAATTAGCGAATCTGAAGTTAAAGAGGCCTTGAAGAGGATGAAGTTAAGGAAAGCTGTTGGCCCGGTGGAATTCCTACTGAGGTATGGAGATGCTTAAGAGAGGTGGGCATGAGATGGTTGACAAACCTTTTTAACAAGATCTGGCTAACTAAAAAGATGCCAAATGAGTGGAGGAAGAGTATCTTAGTACCTCTCTATAAGAATAAGAGTGATATCCTGAGTTGTTCAAAGTATCGTGGAATAAAACTCATGTGTCACACCATGAAGCTTTGAGAAAGGGTAATTGAACACAGGTTAAGACAGAATGTTACAATATCAGAGAATCAGTTTGGGTTCATGCCGGGGCGATCGACGACAGAGGCTATTCATTTGCTTCGTCATATTATAAAGCGATTTCGAGAGAGAAAGAGAAATTTGCATATGGTCTTTATTGATTTAGAAAAGGCTTATACTAAGTGCCAAGAGAGGTATTATGGTGGACATTGACAAAAAAAAGAGTTCCCATCAAATATATTGACATAATCAAGGATATGTACGATGGAGTAGTGGCAAATGTCAGAACTTGTGAAGGCATAACAAGCGATTTTTCTATCACAAATGGATTGCATCAAGGATCTACATTGAGTCTATTCTTATTTGTCATAGTGATGGATAAGCTTACTAGAGCTATTTAAGATGAGATACCATGGTGTATGCTATTTGCTGATGATATTATCCTAGTCGATGAGACGAGAGCTGGGGTAAATGCCAAATTAGAGTTATGAAGACAAACTCTAGAATCTCGAGGCTTTAGATTAAGTAGGGCCAAAATAGAGCATATGGAGTGCAAATTCAGTAAACATGAAATCTAAGATTATAGTACTGTGAGACTAGATGGATAAGAAATACCGATGAGCAATCATTTTAAGTACTTGGGTTCTATTATCCAAGAGGATATGGAGATCGAAAGTGATGTCAACCATAGGATCCAAGCCGGCTGGTTAAAATGGAGGAGTGCAATAGGAGTTTTATATGATCATAACATTCCGTTAGCTGAAGGAGGCAAAGTTTTATCGGACCGCTATTAGGCCAGCTTTGTTATATGGCACAGAATCTTGGGCTATAAAGAGATATCATGCCCAGAAGATGAGTGTAGCAGAGATGCACATGCTTCGTTGGATGTGTGATAACACGCGGAGAGATAAGGTGAGAAATGAGGATATTCCTACTAAGATAGTGGTATCCTCTATAGAAGAGAAGAGAGAGAAAACCGCCTATGATTGTTTGGTCATGTGTGACGTAGACCTACAGATGCACCAGTCTGGCGAGTAGAGTGTATAAATTTAGGACAAGTTAAAAGAGCGCATGGGAGACTGAAGAAAACATGGATGGAGGTAATACGACAAGATATAGAGGCTAAAGGTCTTAGTGAAGGCATATTGCTTGATAGAAATGAGTGGACAAAGCTGATCCATGTGCCCGATCTGGCGTAATTCTCTTTGGTTCATGTAGCCTACCCCGAATACTTGGGACAAATGGCTTAGTTGTTGTTGTTGTATACTTTTTTCATATACATGTATGCAATATATTTCAAATTGATATTTAAATTGTTTATACATACATATATATGATTTTAATTCTACTTATTTTACAATGCCATATATTTTTTTAAGCACAAAATGGTTATGCTAAGCTTGAATTTATTCTAAGTATTTAATTGTATTTTTACAAGCTTATAGATTGATTTCATTGATATTTTTTTGGGTATCAAAATGTATTTTATGTTTCACCTTCAATTAGTATCAAAATTTACTATTGGTATATTAAAAATCTTATTTATCTACAAGTGCTACCAACATTTGTTTTGTCAACTACTATTTGATTTCAAGTGGTATCAAAATTCATTTTGTTGACTTTAAGAGATTTCAAAATTTGTTTTAAAGTAGCATCAAAATTTTCTTTTAAAATTTGTTGATATATTATTATGCAAGGGGAGCTTAACATCTCCTCTATATATAAATTCATATTGAGTGTATTTCATATATAGTAAAGCTTGACCTCTCTTCCTTATACTGTAAACATGTGCGGGGGGAGCTTAACATATCTGTCTATACATTGCATATTATGCTTATGCGGGTTAGGGTCTAGTCATCCCTTCTCCATGTAATGCATGTATGTAGGGGGAGCTAACTTAACGTCTCTCCTCTTCATGAATGTATATCGCATATACATCTTTATTATTGTCTTCACCGCTTTGTTGATGAATTGACAAAAGGGGGAGAAGAATTTAGAGAGTTAATATATGCATGTTTAATATTTATTGTTTATGCATATATTTGTGTTTAGTTTATAAGCCTTCATTGAATATCTTTATGTTTATTTGCTATGCATGAGTTAAGGGGAAGCTTCTATGAAGCTTATCTTTAATCCATGCATATATAACTCATGAGTTTTGTCATCATCAAAAAGGGGGAGATTGTTGGCTCAAAGCCCATCACCTTAGTTTTGATGATGATTAACTCATGTAGTTATCATACTAATGATCTTGTGTTTAATAAGTTTCAGATTTTCTATCAAGATCTTATTGGTGTTTAGCTTTAACAAAAGATTGGAAGTAAAGTTTTGAAGCTAGCACATGTTGATTCAAGAGCTCGCGCTTCAAAGATCGCATCAAGTACATAAGAGGAGTCTAGCTCTTTGGATCAAGATTTGGACCAAGTCAAGAAGGAGAAGAAGATTTTTAAGAGAAGATTTTCAAGACTTGAGTCTTAGTTTGTAAGTGTTAAAATTTTATTTTTAGATAAAATATAAAGGATAGATTAGTTGTGGATTGCTCAAGCTCATATACACTCATACAAAATTTATATGTATTTTCATAATAATAATTTTGATTTTAGAAAATACTGTTTTAGTTTTAAGCTTCAAAGTAGATATCTTTATGTCTTATGAATAGAGTTGATCAAATAAGTTTACATGTTTTATATGTGTTTTGGATTTCATCTATACACATTATTGGTTCCAATGTTTGGAAAAACTTATTTGAAGTTTCTATATCATGTGTTTGAGTTTTTGTATTTATCAAAATATTATTTAGAGCTTATAATATAAAAAACATAGATATTTCATCTTATATATGTATTGGATCGTATCCATAAACACTATGCTTAAAAAGTGTTTTAATATATTATTTTTTATTTGGACAAGTTTTGAAAAAATCGATTTTTCATTTAAAAGTTTAATTTTGAAAAATACAAGTTTTTCTTTAAGGCTGAATTTCTATATCGCAAAAATAGTTCAATTTGTTTGTAATATATGTTGATTTTTGATCACACATATTTAGATTTCCATGTATTTCAATGAACAGATTTTTGTGAATTTTACGTGATTTTATGAGATTTTATAGGATGTTAAAAGACCAAGTTTTAATCTCTTTTTATCCCTGACGTAGCCTTTTGGCAGTCGACCGAGCCAGAAGTCGGTCGACCGAGCGGTCAACCGATATGCACAGAACGTGCACACAGCCTTGGCTTGAGGACCGGTCGACCGATCCAGATAGTTTACTCTCTGGATCTGGCCCTGGTCGACCGAGTGGTTGACCGCCAGAGAGCAATGCTCTCTGGTTCTTGCCTCAGTCGACCGACCGGTCGATCGACTGGCCTCTCTGGTCAGATTCTAAGCCATAATAGCTAGCTTTTAATCCCCTATAAATAAGGGTTCTCTTGGCCAGTTTTAGACAAGATTTTTGGAAGGTTTTTAAGAGCTATTTTTCCATCTCCAACAGAATGTTGGCCCAAAGGCCTTCCACTCTAGTTTTGATGATGATTAACTCATGTAGTATGTTTACTAATAATCTTGTGTTGTTTAAGTTTCAGATCATTAACCAAGATATTAGTTGGTGATTAGCTTCAACAAGGCGTTTAGAAGCTTTTCATAATGATTCCAGGGCCAAAGCTTCAAGATCACACATTGTCTAGCCCATGGATGGAGTTTTGGAGCAAGTCTTCTTGATGACACAAAGACTTAGGTATCCATAATTTAGTTAGTGTGTTTAGATCCAATTTGTAAAGTTTAGTATAGTTGATATGCTCAAGTGCACAACACACACGTTTTATGTTTTGAAGTTGGTTTTCATGAATAAATTTTATATCAAAACAAGTTTACATGGTTTAGTGTATATATGATTTGTTCTATATACATGCATGCTTCTATTGCTTAAACAAACTTAGTTTGATAGTCTACTTCATGAGTTTTATGTTTTGGTAATTCTAACAAAACATATTTTAGAATCAAATACAAAAACATGATATTCAATCATGATACTTAAACTTAATATTCCAACATGATATTCATGTGTTTCATATTTTTGTATTTCTATAAGTTTTAGGAAAATCAGATTTCCTATTGAAAGAATCAAGTTTGATTAAAATACAAGTTTTGTTTTTGATAAAATTGGCAAGACACAAAAATGAATTGATATGTTGATATATTGTCTTGGAATTTTTATCACTTGTTTGAGTTTCAATATAAAATGATAAAACAATTTTTATGGTATTTTTAAAAGAGATAAAAGATTTTTAGAAAATATTTTTCCCAAATTTTCTGTCTTTTTTTGTGCTGACAGGCTGGTCGGTCGACCCGGACGGTCGACCGCACCAAGAGCCGGTCGACCCCTAGGGTCGACCGACGTGCACAGATGTGCACGTCTGGGCAAACACAAAAACGGTCGACTGTGCCGGTCGACCGGGTTTGAGAGCTCTGCTCTCTGTTTGTTTGGGTCGACCGGGCGGTCGACCGCTGCAGAAGAGTTCTGCTCTCGGTTTGTTTCGGTCGACCGGGCCGGTCGACCGCTGTTGCCCAACGGTCATATTTCTGATCGTTGGCGGTCGACCGGGCCGGTCGACCGGCAGCCTGTCAAGCTGCCAGCTCAGCCTAACGGCTAGTTTTCTGATGGGCCTATATAAACCCCATCTCTTTGGGGATTTTGGCCAAGTTTTTGAAGAGAAAAAATTCTGGTTTTCTGAAGTGTTTAAAACAAGTTTTTCAAAGTGTTTGGAGCTTTAATCTTTCAATCTTTATTGTTTTAGGTTTTTGGAAAAATCAAAGAAAAGAATATTTTGGGAGATTTGTCTTGGTTTTTCATTTTATATCTTTTGCAAGAATTTTCCCAAGTGTTTTTCTTTGTTGCTTGTTTTCCAAACACCTATTTTTCCACACTTGAGCTATCACCTATCCTAATCTATTTAGGATCTTGTTTTTTTTGTGGAAAAGAAAAGAGAAAAGAAAAGAGAGATTGAGTTTGTGGTTTTGGAACCACTTGTTGTAAACACCCTTATTCTTGTTGTATCCCTCTTTGGTAGAGGTGATCGGGTGATTGGTTTGTATCCCTCTAGTGTGAGGTGATTGAGTTTGGTTGTAAACCCTCTTCGGTAGAGGTGTTGGTTGTGGTTGTTGTTTTGGCTACGGGCCTTATCCCTCTTCGGTAGAGGTGGATTGTGGTTGTATAGCCTCGGTGGCTTTGTAAAGGTTGAGAGAGGAGTTTGGTACTCCTATAGTGGATTGGGAAATCCTACACGGTGGTGTAGGCGGGGATGTAGAGTTGGGTACTCGAACCTCGAAACAAATCTTTGTGTTAGCGTTTGATCCAATTTCTCTCAACTCTATTCTCTTTACATTTGTGCAAAGCATCATACTTCATTCATATCATATTTACTTGTGTTGAGCATAATTCATCTTGTCATATCATATTTATTTGCTTGTGTTGTGCTTGCATAATCCATATTGCTATATCCTTGATTGCTTGGATTGCTTGTGTGTGTGTGCCCAACTTATACTCATCCAACAAGAGCTTCACATAGCGCCTCAACCCATTTCAAGGGGAATCAAGGGGAGTTAGTCCAGAGCCTCGCAAGGGGAATTCGGCTACACTTGTTGTATTGTATTAGTTTGTGCATAATTTGCATTAGCTTCCGCATATAGCGCACTTAGTTTTGCATTTAGTTTCTAGATTAGCACTAACACCTATTCACCCCCCTCTAGGTGTTTTTCAATTGGTATCAGAGCTAGTGCTCCTGATACTTAGGCTTAACATCCTAGGAGTGAGATCCATTTGCTTGCTAATCTATTGTTTGCATTTGCTTGTTTGCACTCATATAGTTTACCATGGCCTTCATGACCCCACCTATGTATGACCCTTCCAACATTCATGTTTGGAAGATTAGGATGACCGTTTATTTACAAACTTTAGGTCATAAAGTTTATCTTACTATTACCAAGGAATCCTTCCTTAGTGATCGCAATCATATAGGGGCCAATGCACAAGCCCTAGAGGCCATTAGAAGCTCTTTATCTAAAGATTATCTTTTATGTGTTTCTAACATTGATTCCGCCTTTGCAGTGTGGAACAAATTGACAACAACCACCACCACCTCCGAGCTTCAAGTGCCAAACCAACTGGAGGAATCTAGTGGAGAATCCGATTCACAATGCTTCATGGTCCAAGGGAATGACTCCCTTGAGGTACATTCGGAACCCCACTTAGATAGTGATGATTGCTCTAGTTCTTCATGTGATAATTATGATGCCCATGCTTTGAATGAAGAACTTTCTATTGTGTGTGAAAAATTAATAGAAAAGTATAAGATTTTGAAAAAGAAAAGTCTAGAAATTGAAAAAGAAAATAAAAGTTTGCATTCTAGACTTGATTGTGTTTTGCAAGAGAAGGTTGAGGTCTATAATGAAAGGGATGCATTAAGATCTCAATTAGATCTTGCACTTAAAGAAAATAACTTTTTGAAGTCTAAAAATGATTGCCATGCTATTTTGAAGAAAAATGAAAATTGTCTTCAAAGTTGATTTTGTTTTAAAAGAAAATGATTCTTTGAAAATTAAGATTGCTTCAATTTCTAAAGATTTAGAAATGTGTTTAAAGAAAAATATTATTTTGAAAAATAAGATTGATGCACATGTTTGCCATGCTAGTGTAGCCTCTTCATCTAGTCTACCTAATGCATGTACTTCTTCTTCTAAGATTAATGATGATATTTGCTTGCTTAAGAAGAAGGTAGATTGTTTGGGCTCCACTATGAGCCAATGTGCCATGAACCATACACGCTTGGAAACCTTGGTTCGTAAGAAACAAGTTCCAACTTTTATGCATGCACACCCTCCACGGCATACACATGCTCCACACGGACACCATAAACACATGTATGCTCATGTGTACACATGTACACATTGTGGCCGAAAAGGCCATCTTGCTAAATTTTGTTATGATAGATTACATACTCCTAATTTAGCAAAGAAGTTTGTTTGGGTTAGAGAAGGGACTAACCCCCATGGACCCAAGAAGATATGGGTACCAAAGACCACCCCTCCTATTGTTTTTGATGTAGGTGTGGGCTCTCACATGACGTGAGAGTGATGACACCTTGGAGTGGATGGTTCCGTGCTTAAAGGAGATTAAATGGATGCATCACTTTCAAGGAAAGTTTGGTGGAGAGGACCACCTTTGTTTTGGAGAAATAGAGCGGTGCCCTCGTTGGTTTTGGTATCGAATCTCTAACTCCTTATGTTTACATGCTTTCCATGTTTATCTTTTATAGCATGATTTGATGTTTAGTGATTATCATGAACATGCCATGTTAATTAGATTAGTGCCATACTTATTAGTTGGTTGAAACATCCATGTTTTATATGGACTTATATTTTTGTGTTTTCACCTTGGTTAAACTAATTTGGATGACCTAGATCTAATGCACATGCATGTACATATTGATCATATATGATTTGTATTTTATGTCTTTGATGTTTTATAGCATGTTTCATTGTCTATGGATTAGTATGTAAATGCCATGATTATTAGATCCTTGACATACATATATAGTATTTGAGACACACATGCTTATATGAACCCATATTTAGTGTTCTCACCGTTTGTTTAGCTATAATGTACATCATGAATCTAATACATGTGAATTTACATAGTAATCATGTTTTGGTTTTATCATGATGAGTTTTAGCTTGATGCTTCATGTGGTGATAACATGTTTAAATGTAGATTTTATCAAAACTTGTATTATACATGTACAAATAGTAAGCTACATTTGTTTCTTATACATTTGCACTTCATGCTCATTTGTACTCACTATATGCACACGTATGAGCTAGTTTTGATGATTTGTTCATTTATACTTGTTATGACTTGAATATTTGTTTAAGTGTTAGTTTTCATTAAGACTATATTTATACTTGTACATATAGTGGGCCACAAATAAATCTATATATGTTTGGGCTTGAGTGCTTATTTGAACCCATTAGATGTGCTAGTATAGTCTAGTTTTGATGATTCATACATTTCAAACTTGTATTCCATTTTTGAATTTGTTTTATGAGTTTTCACTTCATGTATATATTTGTATTGCCAAACTTTAAGATATACATGTATACCCCTTGAGTCATTTGCCTTTCATGCAAATCTATATATAAGGACTCAATTGTGTTTAGGGATATGTATGTATACTTATGGGGTTGACAATTCATACATATACCATGAAATGAAATTTGTTTGATGAAGATTTAGATTTTCTTGATTTTGTGTTTAATTGTTTAACTTCATGTATATGTCTATCTTGTCCAAACTATTAGATATACATGATTATCCTTTTGAACCACGTGCCTTCATGCATATACACTTTGTGGACTCGTTATGTTTTGGATATGTATGTATACTTTAGTTTGTATTAGACATACATATGCCATGAAAGTTAAATAAGTTTTGATGATTTTCGTGTTCTCTATATTTAAGGAATAATTGAGCTTAATTGAATATTTTCATGATTATGATATTCACACTTTATTTGTACACTCACATTTATTGATTACTCATGTGTTTGTTTTCATGAGTCATTTTTATGCCTAATTGACTTGAGTGTTGATTATCATGTGAATTTCATGTTTTCATGAAAATTAATTTTGTTTTATTCCTTACTTGAAGGATTTCGTACTAGTTTACAAATTTTTCATATAACTAGTTGCGATATTCTTCATTTTGGTAGAGTTTTTCAAACAAAGCTTATTTTCAAATCTATTTTTGAAAACCCCTACCATCTATGGGCGGATGGATGGGAGATCATGGTCTTGTATGCTTTAAAATGAAAATCATTTAAAACTTGAACCTTGATTGGGAGGTATTGTAATATGATGTATACATTTGAACTCATTGCTATGTCAATTGGTATCATTGAACTCTTTCAATTGGTATCATTTTGATCTTTTTGTATACTCATATGTTTATTGTGTATGTATATTTTCAATTGATATCATCTATTGGTGATTGGTACTCATTCTATTTCATACACATTTTATTTGTGCTTAAGATATAAAATTTTCACAAAATCTTGTTTATGCTAGTGCTTGAGTTTCAATTTTATTTTAATTGATTATTTTTAAATTGGTATCAAGCCCATGCATCCTTTTAGTTGGTATTTCATAAAGGGGGAGAAAATTTAATTTTGTCTTTCAATTGGTGATTCTTCAAATGGTATTTGTTTCCCACTCCCTTACTTTATGATTGAAAATTTCATATTGGTATCATATGTTTACTATGAAAATTATTTACAATTGGTATCAAAATTTTGTTTAGACATTCAAAAATTTATTATGATTGATATCAAGTTGCTTCATTGACATATCTATCTATTGATATCATGTTGTTTATAGTCACCCCTTCTTGATCTTTTTTGTTTGACAAAAAGGGGGAGAAAAATTTGTTTGATTTGATTTTACTTTGTTTACCCCTTTGTTGATGATTGACAAAAAGGGGGAGAATTATTTGAGAGTTTAACATGTTTTTGTAGTTTAACATGTTTTTATATGCATACTTATGTTTTTGCATATATTAATTTTTATTGGTAAGTATTAAGTTTTATTGGTATCTAGAGCATCTAGTGTTCTTGTTAATGTTTTATTAATTTAATTGGTAACTAGAGCTTCTAGAATATGTTTTATGCATGTTGATGCATACATGTTTATGTACATTCATTGCATATCATTTATTATTTATGTCTATGCATGAGTTAAGGGGGAGCTTCTTTGAAGCCTAACTTTAATCCATGCATATATAACTCCATGAGTTTTGTCATCATCAAAAAGGGGAGATTGTTGGCCCAAAGGCCTTCCACTCTAGTTTTGATGATGATTAACTCATGTAGTTATGTTTACTAATAATCTTGTGTTGTTTAAGTTTCAGATCATTAACCAAGATATTAGTTGGTGATTAGCTTCAACAAGGCGTTTAGAAGCTTTTCATAATGATTCCAGGGCCAAAGCTTCAAGATCACACATTGCCTAGCCCATGGATGGAGTTTTGGAGCAAGTCTTCTTGATGACACAAAGACTTAGGTATCCATAATTTAGTTAGTGTGTTTAGATCCAATTTGTAAAGTTTAGTATAGTTGATATGCTCAAGTGCACAACACACACGTTTTATGTTTTGAAGTTGGTTTTCATGAATAAATTTTATATCAAAACAAGTTTACATGGTTTAGTGTATATATGATTTGTTCTATATACATGCATGCTTCTATTGCTTAAACAAACTTAGTTTGATAGTCTACTTCATGAGTTTTATGTTTTGGTAATTCTAACAAAACATATTTTGGAATCAAATACAAAAACATGATATTCAATCATGATACTTAAACTTAATATTCCAACATGATATTCATGTGTTTCATATTTTTGTATTTCTATAAGTTTTAGGAAAATCAGATTTCCTATTGAAAGAATCAAGTTTGATTAAAATACAAGTTTTGTTTTTGATAAAATTGGCAAGACACAAAAATGAATTGATATGTTGATATATTGTCTTGGAATTTTTATCACTTGTTTGAGTTTCAATATAAAATGATAAAACAATTTTTATGGTATTTTTAAAAGAGATAAAAGATTTTTTAGAAAATATTTTTCCCAAATTTTCTGTCTTTTTTTGTGCTGACAGGCTGGTCGGTCGACCCGGACGGTCGACCCCTAGGGTCGACCGACGTGCACAGATGTGCACGTCTGGGCAGACACAAAAAACGGTCAATTGTGCCGGTCGACCGGGTTTGAGAGCTCTGCTCTCTGTTTGTTTGGGTCGACCGGGCGGTCGACCGCTGCAGAAGAGTTCTGCTCTCGGTTTGTTTCGGTCGACCGGGCCGGTCGACCGCTGTTGCCCAACGGTCATATTTCTGACCGTTGGCGGTCGACCGGGCCGGTCGACCGGCAGCCTGTCAGGCTGCCAGCTCAGCCTAACGGCTAGTTTTCTGATGGGCCTATATAAACCCCATCTCTTTGGGGATTTTGGCCAAGTTTTTGAAGAGAAAAATTTTGGTTTTCTGAAGTGTTTAAAATAAGTTTTTCAAAGTGTTTGGGGCTTTAATCTTTCAATCTTTATTGTTTTAGGTTTTTGGAAAAATCAAAGAAAAGAATATTTGGGAGATTTGTCTTGGTTTTTCATTTTATATCTTTTGCAAGAATTTTCCCAAGTGTTTTTCTTTGTTGCTTGTTTTCCAAACACCTATTTTTCCACACTTGAGCTATCACCTATCCTAATCTATTTAGGATCTTGTTTTTTTGTGGAAAAGAAAAGAGAAAAGAAAAGAGAGATTGAGTTTGTGGTTTTGGAACCACTTGTTGTAAACACCCTTATTCTTGTTGTATCCCTCTTTGGTAGAGGTGATCGGGTGATTGGTTTGTATCCCTCTAGTGTGAGGTGATTGAGTTTGGTTGTAAACCCTCTTCGGTAGAGGTGTTGGTTGTGGTTGTTGTTTTTGGCTACGGGCCTTATCCCTCTTCGGTAGAGGTGGATTGTGGTTGTATAGCCTCGGTGGCTTTGTAAAGGTTGAGAGAGGAGTTTGGTACTCCTATAGTGGATTGGGAAATCCTACACGGTGGTGTAGGCGGGATGTAGAGTTGGGTACTCGAACCTCGAAACAAATCTTTGTGTTAGCGTTTGATCCAATTTCTCTCAACTCTATTCTCTTTACATTTGTGCAAAGCATCATACTTCATTCATATCATATTACTTGTGTTGAGCATAATTCATCTTGTCATATCATATTTATTTGCTTGTGTTGTGCCTTGCATAATCCATATTGCTATATCCTTGATTGCTTGGATTGCTTGTGTGTGTGTGCCCAACTTATACTCATCCAACAAGAGCTTCACATAGCGCCTCAACCCATTTCAAGGGGAATCAAGGGGAGTTAGTCCAGAGCCTCGCAAGGAAAATTCGGCTACACTTGTTGTATTGTATTAGTTTGTGCATAATTTGCATTAGCTTCCGCATATAGCGCACTTAGTTTTGCATTTAGTTTCTAGATTAGCACTAACACCTATTCACCCCCCTCTAGGTGTTTTTCACAGAAGTTTTTCAACAAGTTTTTGGACTAAACTTCCATATCAAAAGAGTGTTTATCAAGAGTGATTTGAGTTTTTTAAAAGCTTTTCTTTGAGTTTTTCACTTCCAAATCTATCTTGTTTTTCCTCACACAAGCTTGAGCTTTTCATAGCCATATCTATCTTATAGGAGCTTTGTTTGTGAGGGTGTTTGGGGGTGATCAAGTGTTAAGATCACAAGTGTTCTACCTTCTATTTTGAGGAGTTGTAGAGGTGCGACCTCGGTGAACTTGTGGGTTTGTGTTATTGTTCTTGTAGGAACAAGTGAGGGACTTGTGAGCCCAAGAGTTCTAGTGTGAGCTCGTTATAGGTGTTATGGCACTGAATGATCTTGCGGGATCGACTCTTGTGGAAATCCTTCATAGTGTTGAAGGCGGGGACGTAGAGCTAGTGTGCTCGAACCTCGAAACAATTTTCCCATGTTTGTGATTGCTCACCTCTCTCTCACTTGTGTTTACATATCTTGCATGCTTTTATTGTTCATCTATATATACTAGATATATCTTGTGCTTAATTGACATATATGTTTGTTTGTTTGTGTGGCTCACACTAGTATTCAATCAAGAGAGCCATAGTGGTTCTCAACTTTTAATCTAGAGGAACCTTGAGGAGATAGTTCAGAGCCCTTCACCGAGAATTCGGCTACACTCTTATGTTATACTTGGTGTGTTAGCTTAATAGTTTTTATGTGCATAAATAGTTTTTTAATTCCGCATTATTTACATTAGATTAGCTTGTCGCCTATTCACCCCCTCTAGGTGATTTACACCCTCCACCTGCCTCTCTATCCTTTCTTGCCGAGCCCGAGTGTCTTTTTATCCACTTCGTCGTAGACTGCCGCGAGCACCAACCTCCTCTCTGATCTGTGCCACTGTGAGCTCGAGCACCCTCAACCCCATCATGCCCATCTACTTTTCCAGCTCTTCTTCCCTCTCTGTGTCTTCTTTTCTCTCTTAATGTGTATGTCGTGTGTGTTGTGTATGTTTCTCTCTCTCTCTCTGTCACTCTCTGTGTATATGTTGTGTGTGTACTATTCATGTATGTGAATGTGTATGTGTATGTGTGTTGTGTGTTGTATGCGTGTGTTGTGTATTGGGGGTGTGTGTGTGTAAATGAGTATGCACGTGTGTACATGTATGTTAGTGTATACTTATGTGTGTATAATGTTAATGTATATGTATGTGTTTATATTTGTGTATATGTGCGTGTGTTTGTGTGTTCGTGAGTGTGTTATAGTTGTAGCACCCTGACTGTTCGTGCGATCCGTTCCTGTACTAGACCCGGCTCTGCGTTATTTCATGTGTGTGTTTATATTATTGTATTTTTATTATTTTGGTTGTGAGTGCTTTAAATCTTGTTTAAATATATTATATTTTATTGTGGCAGTGAAGTCATTTTTACCTATTATTTCATGTGAGTGTGTTTATTTTATTTACGCATTTCATTATTATTAAATTCTGTCCGCAAATTGTTAGTAAAGTTTTCAAAGTTTAAAATGAATTATTCTTGTTATCTTAGTTTGTTTATTTAGTGAATAATTTATTATTATTATCAATTACCATATAATTTGTTTAATCTCCAATTGATTATAGGGTAATACCATGTTAGTGATATAGAGCTCCATTTAATTTGTCATTATTGTAAATTTGAGATCTTGATGAATATAGTGTTGGATTTAAGATTTGAATAGTGTGATATTTTGTGATAAATTAGAATTTGCATGATAATTATCTAATGATTGATAAGTCGATGAGGACTAGATTTCTAGATAACCGTTCTTTATATGCTTGATGGTATTTAGAGTTATTGCATATTTATGAGTTCTTGATGTTCTGGGAGTCTTGATAGTTTTTATCTGAGTGTATTATGAGTTCTTGATGGTTCTAAAGTTAGGGTTTGGGACCAAGTATAGATTTTATGTGAGTTATTTATTTCTATCATTTCATGTGTAACCATTTACCATTTCGGATTCAAGACTAGTTGTGATATATCTTAGACTATGAACTATTTATCAAACATTTATTTGATGATTATTTAGATGGGAATTCACTTAGATATTGAGAATGAATTAATTAGGATATTACTTTAAGAGACTGATTTTCTTGATGCATGGATATGTATATGGACTTAGTTAGAGTTGGAGTTGACTCGAGATTTATATTCTTTATATTGAATCTTGATCAGTATTTAGATGTGATTGATAATGGTTGGATTATGATCAGATGTGAGAATATCTTACTTTTAATATCAATGTGTATTAGGAGATTAATGTTGGAGTATTAGAAGTAACAATTTCTAGATTCTATACACTGATTAGTTTATTATAGTATTGATGATATCTTATTGATGTCGAGGATTGGATGTAGAGATATTCTAGATTTCGTGTTGTTTGAGGATGATTCACATTTTAGTTATAATTTTTGTATCTGTTAATTTAGTTTGATCTCGAGGATATTTAGTATTTCACTTCTTGATTGATTATTGCAGTTGTTCAGCTATAAAATAGAATTATTATGATTGTGATCTTATTGATATCAGTGATAGTATATTTTTAGAGCTATACATCAGATGCTAGTTACCAGTTATTAGTGAGATTATTGTTATTAGTGACTATATATCTTTAGTATTTAGATGTCAGTTATTAGCTATCAGTTGTTAATAATCAGATACTAGTTTTCAGTTGTTAGTTATCAGCTATTACTAACATTAGCAGTTGTTGGAGATATTCGATTACTATTTTATTTTAATAATAACTTATACTATTGCTTGTTTATAAAATAAATCACAACTGCAGAAAAGGGGTAATTGCCTGATATTACATGTCGTGTATTTTGAACGGACTTAGGATGGTTAACTGAGTTTAGGTTCCACTATGGAGAACCAAGGTAGTACTGGCTATCTAGTTATTCAGTTATTCAGTTGTTAGTTATTAGTGCTTTGTCCGAACTAGGCACCACACCAGTTATTCTTTTGTGTTGAGCTGTGGTCTCAGTTATTAGGGCCTTGTGGTCCGTCCTGGTTCAGTGCCAGGAATATTAAATCGTGGTACCGTGCATGCATAGTACTCTTTCAAAACACATGCACTATATTGGAAGCAGTTATAATTGAAAGTACACCTAGAGGGGTGAATAGTTGTATGGCTAATCTAATGACAAATGATGCAGAATTAAAAACAAATTGCAACACACTTAGTGTAACCAAAGAGTGTAGCCGAATTCCCGGTGAAGGGCTCTGGGCTATCTCCTCTAAATTCCTCTAAATAAGAGTCGAGGTGCTATGTAAATCTCTCTTTGTTCAACACAAGTGAGGCACACAAACAATACCTAGCATATAAGTATGATATGAACAATATGAAATAATGCAAGGCACAATATAAGAGAGAGAGAGTTTAGAGATAGTGGATCAATCGCAAACACCGAGATATGTTTCGAGGTTTGAGCCACTGCTCTACGTCCCCACCTTCACACAAAAGGATTTCCACTATATTGTCCACACAGGACTTACCACACAGGGAATCTCCACTGAGAATTTGGGTAATACAATTTAGGAGTACACAACTCCTCTCTCCAATAAACACAACCTCTACATAAGAAGTAAGGCACTAAGCCACATAAGATCAACCTCTCAATAGAGGGATAAGCATTAAGCCAAACAACAATCACCTCTCAATAGAGGGATATGAATAAAGCTAAAACAACAACCTCAATCACCTATATACCTAGAGGGATACCAACACAACCTCCACAATCACTCTACATAAGAGGGATAACAATAAACCCAAAGAAGGTTTACAACTCTTGGTGGTCTCACTAAACCACAGACCAATTTTCTCACAAAAAACTAAATCCTATAGATATGATAGATATAATAGCTCAAGTGTGAGAAAATAAAGTGTTTGGAACAAAGAAAAATACTTGGGAAAATCACCAAATAGATATTGAAATCAAGATCAAAAACCAATTCCCAAAAGACTCTCTTTTCTTTGTATTTTCCAACACTTTAAAACAAATAAAGATAAAATCTTTAAGCCAAAAAACTCTTGAAAACTTGTTGCTAAAACACTTAAGAAGATGGGAAAATTTACTCTTCAAATTCTTGGTGAAAACAGCCAAGGAGGGGGCTATTCATAACCTTCTAAAAATTCTGCCCGTTGGCAGCCAGGAAAGAGCAAAAATGCCCTTCCGGTCGACCGCCCCGTCGACCGGCCAATGGTCATTTTTATGACCGTTGTGCCTCCGGTCGACCGCCTGGTCGACCGGCCTCCACCCGAGAGTGGGGCGCTTTCAGTCGGTCGACTGGCCGAATGGCTTACCTTTGTGTACGTCTCGTGCATATCGGTCGACTGTGACGGTCGACCGACTCCTGGTCTGGTCGACCGTCCGTTCGACCGCCAGTGTAGTTTGGCTAGGGATTGGGTATTGAAAACTTGTCTTTTTATTTTCAATTAGATCCCATAAAATCACATAAATTCTACAAAAATAAGTTCTTATAAGATTTTTAAAATACAAATATGTGTGACTAAAATTTAACACATATTATAAATAATTTGAACCATTTTTGTCATATTGAAATTAGGTTTATACAAAAATGATATTTTCCAAAACTTGAATTTTTGAAATGGAAAACCGTTTTCTCCAAACTTGTATAAATACAAAAACATGATATTGAAACAACTTTGAAGCATATTGTATATGGATAGAATCCAGTATACATATAAGATATATATATATATCTATATTTTTGACATGAAATTCAAAATCCGGTTAAACCGAAAGCCGAAACCAATAAACTTTAAACTCGTGTGTGTGTGAACTTGAGTATACCAATACCATCTACCTTCACACAAGATCCAACAAACTAAACTTAACAAACCGAGGTCTTCATGTAGAACTCCTTCTCCAAGTCAACTTGATCCAAACACGATCCAACGAGCTTGACTCCAACTGAGTGCTAGGTGCGATCTTGATGCACGAGCTCTTGAATTAACACGTGAAAGCTCCAAAACTGTTTGTTGAAGCTAATCACCTACAATATCTTGGTCAATTACTGAAACTATTTAAACACATGATTATTAGAAACTATAACTACATGAGTTAATCATCATCAAAACTAGAGTGTTGGGCCGCTGGGCCAACAATCTCCCCCTTTTTGATGATGACAAAACTCATGGAGTTATATATGTACAGATTGAAGTTAAGCTTCATAAAAGCTCCCCTTAACTCATGCATAACAATAGACAATAAAGATATTCAATGATTGAATAAACCAAATAACACATATATGCATAAATAAAGAATAAAAA